>JANZXV010000009.1:991363-1010426 GCA_027576455.1 Erythroxylum roigii
CTACTAATTATCGGTTCGCCATGTCGTGTCCACTCAAAATAATTGGGAACAAACCCTTTTCTCAACAAATGCAACTTAACTTCATCAACAGTAAGGAAACATTTGTGCTTGCACTTCCTACATGGACATCTTATCTTTTGCCCATCCATATATGCAGGTTGAGAGCATGCGTAATGAATAAAATTGTCCACTCCATCAACGAATTCAGGATTAATGAAGCCATCAGAGGTTAATCGTCTATACATCCAAGATCTATCCCGAAAGCTCATCGCTGAGACACCGTTAATTACAACCAGTCAATCCATTGTTAGTATCATTAATGTATGTCACATATCACAAGGTAGGTCAGAGAAGAGCTAAGATGTGATGCCAACATCAAAAGTTCATATTCCCACCCATAGGCTCCTCCTATTATTCACCTCTAATACCCGTTTACCCGCCTCTATTATGGGTACCCATCGGGTACAATTGCCATCCCTACGTGCAATCTTAAAACTATGGATCTTTTGTTGTTATTACACAACGGATGTCACACTTTACGAGGATCCTACCGAAAATTCGGCAGCATTTCCCCTATAAATTGGACATCCCCCTGTTGAAAACAGGGTCTCCCTGCATGTAAAAGAACACTTCAATATCATCCCTTACGCACAACTACAGTCATATGTCTCCAAACAGCATGTCAATGCTAACATTAACACAGGCCACATCGGGAAACAAGAATCACATCGTGCAAGGCATATCAATAAACAATAAAAGCAGTTCACACAGGAGGTTCAAATACGGATCGTTTCAACCAAGGAAAAAAACACGTAGTCAAATACATAATCACTTACCTCAACTGAAGGGAAGAACCTCAATGAAGATGTTGATGACCGATGTAAACCTGATACAATCAATATTTGCCACTATTAATGTTAGAAAGCAAGATACATTAAAATATATGCATGAATTTGCGAAAATTAATCAAGGTCAGTAACTATACTCAAATAAATATAATTAATTGTAATTCTCAATTAAATGGCTACTAATACGATCATAATATTTTTAATTGTAATTCTCAATTAAATGGCCACTCACACATTCTAATTAGTAAATTATATTTTACAAAATTTATATTCTTTATTTATCTCTTTACATTTTAATTTAATTTGTTATATTATTATTGTTAAAAAGAAAATACTATTTTATCCTTCAAAATACTAAATTTATGTAATGTCACTAATAAATTATATTTGTCAAAGTTTAGGTTCTTTATTTTTCTCCTTATATTATAATTGATTTGTTAACATTATTATTATTAAAAGCTAATTATTATTTTATCATGAATTTGTTTAACAAATTGAATTATTAATTAGCATATATAAATAATTTTGCTGAAGATGATTTAGACAAGGTGTTAAATTAATTAACACCTTGTCTAAATCACTTTAACAGTATTGCTTCAATCAAGCACAAGAACAAGTATTGTATAAAAAATTCAATTTAACAACATTGTCTAAATCAAGCACAAGTAAATTCAATTTAAAAAGTATTGTCTAAATCAATATTGTGGGATGAGGCATTCCATCGAACACTTTGAGGGCATGTTCATCTCAACCCTAACTATACACAAATCTTTTAATTCTTTCGATGATTAACATGCAAAACACTAAGACAACGGATTACAAACCCAAATAAACAATTAAAATGCATTAAAGCAGTCCAAAAACATGAAAAAAACTAAAAACCCAACCCTTACCTTCGGATCCACCGGAGCAGAGACGGCAGGGGTAGCTGTCGCCGGAGAAGATGCCCCTTGTGGTCGCCGGACAGGCAACAGCAGGGCAAACGATCGCCAGAGGAGGAAGTTCGCCGGAGGAGAGGAGATTCAGAGAAGAGAGAGTCGGGGGCGAGGAGAGAAGGGGGGGCTGGAAGACGATTTAATTTAATTTTAGCGACGGACATATTCCGTCGCTATAATAAAAATAAGCCGTCGTAGTGTTATGTTTCCGACCTAATATCCCGACGAATGTTTAAAAAGACCGACGGAATAATACCGTTGGTGAACCATTTGTCCACGACCCATTTGCCGACCGATTTTTGTATTCCGTCCATATTTGCCGACGGTATTATAATACCGTCGGTGCATCATTTATCTACCACTCATTTGCCGACCGATTTTTGTATTCCGTCCGTATTTGCCTACGGAATTATAATACCGTCGGTGAACCATTTGTCGACGACCCATTTGCCGACCGAGTTTTGTATTCCGTCCGTATTTTCCAACGGAATTATGTTCATCGCAATGTTTCCGTCGCTATACCTTACTGCGCAATTTTCGCACCAAAATTAGCAACGGGTTGATATTCCGTCGCAAATGTTTTGCCTTTCACCGACGGATTAGGTTTTCCCGTCGCAATTCACATTCGACTACGTTTCCGTCGGTATAATTCCGTCGGTATTTAACAATTTTCTTGTAGTGACAGATTGCTCGTAATGATATTTTCCTTGATCTTAATAAAAAAATAAAAATGATTGTCATTTTATACAACATCATATTATTTATGATACAATTTAACTTATTTTTGCTTCCTCTAAAGAGTATATTACTAATATTTTTACAAAGCTCCATTCATTAGGGTAGTTTCATACTCTAAACTCTAGTTAACCAATTTTCATTAGGGGATGTCAAAAATATTCTACAAATGATCTTGATTTGTAACGATATCATCCCTAATTTGCTCCCTCAATTATGTACCTTAATTTTCTCTCATTAGTTTTATTTCTTTATTTAAGTATAAGTTCTTGTATATAAATTGTTCATCCCTATATGCAAATTGTAATAAATACAATATAGAATTTCTCTTTTTTTTTGGTCCCAGACCAGGGTATCCACCGGCGGATCCAGTGACTAATCCCCTCGCTGGTTTGTAAGCACCTCACAGGGTGGGACAGCTGGTCCAAGGATTTAAGGCTGCTCCATACCTAAAGTCAAGGATCGAACCCCTAACCTTTGGTTAAGGATAGATGGGGATTCGATCCTTGACTTATTGTCTTCTTCAACTTTATTATAAGGAAAAACATCCTATTTTAGAGGAACTTTGAATTTTCAATTTGGGAAGTCATTTTCTTATTTAACTAAAGAGGAAAGAAAACAAATTTCCTTCTTTCTATGTATATATTATGTCAAATGGGGAGACCTTGGGCACTAGATAGGTTTCACAATTATAAATTATAATGGCCCCTGGTCGATATAGACGTGCGTGTCCGGGGTCCTCAAATTCCGCAATAATTGCCCTTACCAAGTCTGTCGTAATTAGGAATCTGAGTTTTACCGTTCAATCAAACATTGTCTCTTTCGATGAATGGTCCCTTTCGCCATCTTACCCCACACTAAGTCAATCCAAAAGCGTAGTCCTCCTAAAAAGGTCCCCCATCACCTTTCGCTTCCCAAGAAAATCACCAATCCAAATTCCAAATGCGGTGCCCTTTCACCTTCTGTATATTCCACTCTGTTGGATTGATATGGTAATTCTCAAATCACATTTCTGGTTATATAGAGAAATATCTCATATGTAGTACTTGAAAAAAACTCAGATGCTAATATGGTTCCTATTTTTCTTTCGTTATCCAGTTTTGCTTTTAAATGATTCAACCCCCAAGAGAACATATAGCAATGAAAAGTGAATTAAAAAACATGTTAGTGTCTTTGTTTCCTTTTGAAAAGAATTCTTTTTAATTGAAGAACTTAGCATTCTCACTAATACAAGTAAACTACAAATTTATCAATTCAAAGTTCTGAATTGAAGCACTAGCAGTCTAAAAATAACAATATTTTCACCAAAATTGCCTTTCATCAACTATGTGAAGGGAATGAAATATATATAAAAAATGTAAATCCTCTGGATTCCACGTCATTTCTTTATTACACTTCTTGATATCCGTGGAATGGGATTTTTGTAAAGGGATTTTTGAAGAAAAGGATTTGTTAAAGAAGTTTTTTGATCTTTTCCTTATATGAATATCTTTGGCACTAAAAAGTTAATGAAAAGCAGAAAATAGAAAAATTGAGGAAGCACTTTAATTAATTAAAAGTGAAGAAGTTAGGTGCTAAATATATTACTATAATAATTTAGGGACAATTACATTTTGGAGTTTTCCCTGCTTAATGAATAAAAAAATGTTTTCTAACCAAATTTTCTCTCAGATAGCCACCAAAAACGTGAAGAAGGGCAGTAAATTTTGATTTTATTATAAATATGACAAACTCAATATTTTTAGTTTGTCCTTTGTAGGTGACCTATTAGTCTTTTATGGTGTTAATTAATCAAGTGTTCGCAATTTCTTACCAGAATTCAAAAGCTTTTCTAGGCTCTCAATCAACCCCTATAAGAACACATCATCTGTAGGGAGGATGCAATTGATAGTTTTTATGTTGAGCAATCTCTATATATACTGAAGGTCTTAAATGTTCCTCCTTCTCAATCTAACAAATTTAATTGATAGATTACTTAAGAACTTTCTATGGATAAGTGATCTCGGCTCTGTCGTTCGATCCTAAAATCGACCTTGAAAATCGGTCAAAATAATAAAATTCTAAGATTGCAGCAAGCTGAAACCTCGGGTCGTCTCTCTTGTTGGAACCGACAAAAAATGGTTTGTAAAGCTGGCCTAGGTCAAAAATATGCAATTCAAAGCTGATAAAAAGTTGGGATTTGGTATACTGCTTGAAACTGGTAAAAGTAATTAAAATTGAAGTAAAAGTATAAAAGAATCCTTTTGGATTTTTGGGAATTATCAAATTGGCAAAAACTAAGATTGTAATCAAATTTATAAAATCCTCTTGAAAATGGGCGCAGGTTATCACGGTTCAAAGTAATTTCCTAATAAAATGTAATCAAATTTATAAGATTGTAATTGTTTTTCCTAATTAGCTAATAAAGGTTTAAAATCTAATAATCTTCTATTTTATTTTAAAATTCACGGACAGAAACTTAAAATTAATTACCTAATCAACAAAATATTATATTTTAATCCTAAGATATTCTGGACCAGTATTCATGAAGCTTAAACCTTTTAATAAGCTTATGAGAATCAACAGTAAGAGCTGAAAATGAACAACATAGAAAAGTAGCTCCATTTACGTATATGAGATTTCAAGGTTTCCCAGAACTCCGACAAGCAAACTTAATTATAATAAAGTTAGGTCTCAGGTTTGATTCTTTGCTAGCCCCTCTTATAAGTAGGGTGTTCAAAATAATAATAATAATAATAATAATAATAATAAGCTAAACTCCAAAAAAGGATGCATTTCCTCGTCGTTTTAGCTTCACAAGATGAAGATCACCTTCTTCTTTTTTTTCGAAAATTAAAAGGATGCATTAATAAAATTAGTGTTACAATGGCAACATTTGATTTAATGAAACACAAAAGCACCAGATGGAAGGACACATGGTGTGTCGTACACAACCTAAAATCATGTCTATTCTCGTAATGGGACAAGTGTCCCTTGAGCAGAGAATTTTGGCACAGGAAAATTAGATTGAAAGAGAGATTTTAGAGCAGGAAGTAGTCCGCCGAGTTCCAGGAGACAGGTGTAAAGCTCATAAAGAAATAAAACAGCACATAAAATTATCAAAATGAGGAGTATATAGAGAAATCATCAAGTAGAGAAAAATAAAAAAGTAAACACCAATGAAGCCTTCTTCTTCTTCATTTTTCTCTCAACTATTCGGGTTAGTACGTGTCTTAATGTACTATTTTGCTCCTGCGTGTGACACTTCTCTTATATGTTCTCTCATTTTGGTTGTTTTGCAACAAATTATTGGAAAATTGTGGAGGTTAATAATCCCAAAATTCCTTAACACTTAGGCTAAAATTTCAACAGCAATTTTATGTCTTTTGATCTTCCTACATTAGTTTATAGTTGGATTGCATGTTGTGATTGTTTAGGACAATAATTGAAGTCATAGAAAGGGATAAAAATAGAGAAAATGTGGCTAAAAATGAGAAAATAAGAGAAGAGAAGAGGAGATGGTAAAGAAGATGATAATTTTGAAAATTTTAAGTGAAATTAAAGGGGAAAATAGGAAATGCTGATAGTGAAGGGTAAATGTGGTATTTACTTTCAAGAAGGATATTTTTGGTATTAATTGAAATAAATGAGAGTAAAATAGGAATTCTAATTAGTTAAGAGTATTTTAGTAATTATGGTGGTTAGGTTAGCAAGAATATTGTTTTTTATAATTAAAAATAAAGAGGAAAAGGAAATAATGTTGGATTATTAAGTGTAATTATATTGGAAATTTTCTTAAATTAGTCTAATAGAATTTTGTAACTTCTAGGTCTGAAGACCTAATTAAGGAATAATTTGGACTATCACTTAGTTGAGTATGAAATTGAGGTAAGAAAAATCTTAGACTGTATTCTTAAAATAATATTTTTGGTATCTATAAGATATTATACAATGAATGATATTTTGAATTATTCATTAATTAAATTAATGATTAGCAGTTACATACATGAATTAGCAAAAAATTTACAAAGTATAAGGTGTCTTGCTTTTATGTTTCATATAAGGTGTATTGTTTGTTAATTCAAAGAAAATGTATTAATTATGTAGAGACCGACCAATAATAGGTTGAGAATTAAATGGTGTAAATTGTAAATATGTGACTTGCTTAGGATAGGCTACATTTGATAGTCATATATTGATGGATTGTTGAGATATGAGCGAGTGATGGCTAGGTACCTATTCGTAGAGCAGGTAAAGGGGCATCCTGAGTCCTGGGGATCTCCTGTACAGATGGTGGGTACCAGGATATCCTAAGTCTTGGGTATATCCTATGTTGATGGTTAGGTTCTGGAGTACTATTGGGGTATCAAGTGAGATTGAGAAATTGAGTTACCCTATACCGATATTTATACATCTAATTATGTTTCCACTTGATGAGAGTTTACGATGAGTAGAGGTAAGTCAACAAACCATTGGATGTAAGCCTACTAGGTTAAGCATGGTAGTCAATTTAGTTCATTATGAAATAAAGCATAAATGGCAGTAATAAATTAATATTTGTGTTATTCATTGTTTGGTAAAATTTTTAGGTGTTTGTTAATTTTTCGAATTAGACTGAGTTTTGTTATGTGTCTTCGTATTATACGAATATTTAATCTCTTGGCTAAGTTTAATATATATTAAGTTATTTAATTTTAAGGGGACAATCCGTTACCCTTATTGAGTAGGCAGCTCACCCCTTGCCACTATTTCTTTTAAGAGATCAAAAGATTGCCGATAACCCCAATACAAGGGACTGACAGAGTGAAGTTTAGGTGGGGCCAACAAATTCCTTTATTAAAGTTGTGTGAATGTTTTTTTTATATGATAGCTCGGGTAGTTGCATTATATAGATAATTTTGTATCCAACAAACATCCCTTTTTGGAACTAATGATGATTTTAGTAATTAATGGTATGTTTTGGGAACTACTTGGATAATTATGGTTTAAGAATTTTTTGGGAGCATCATATTAGGTAGTATCAGAGTGAGTTAGTTTATTAGTAGTCCCAGGATCTACGCATTCTTACATTTCTTTAGAGTTTGTTTTTAGAATTTTAAGGGAGGTTAGTCCATTAGGATATGACCTAAGAGTGTCGTTATCAATAGGAGACTGTGTGGTAGTAAATAGCATCAAGCTATAATAGATTGTTTTGAGAAGGAGGTGGTGTAGAGTCTTCTAGTAACTAGAAAGTGATATTTGTGGGGGATCACATAGTAGTCCTAGCATTTATGATCTTAGCCATGACTACTAGCGATTGATATTAGATGGGTATGAGGCATATCAAGCTCCCATTATAGATATGAGGGAGGTGAATCCTAGATTAAAGGTTATTCTTATGGTGAGGGGATTTTCGGAGATATTCTTAGGTGATTTACTAAGTTTACTACTTCAACGAGAGATAGATTTCATCATTAAGACTATGCATGGAGTTTCATCAATATCCATTGCACCTTATAAGATGGATACTATTGAGTTACATATGATGAAAACGCAGATAAAGGAGTTGTTATAAAAGGGCTTTATCAGATCGAGCACATCACCCTGGGAAGCTCCAATGTTGTTTGTGAAGAAAAAAGATGGTAGTATGAGACTTTGCATAGATTACTGATAGCTAAACAAGGTGATAGTGAAGAATAAGTACCCATTTCCAAGGATAGATGATCTTTTAGATCAGCTTAGGAGAGATGTTATATTTTTTAAGATTGACTTGAGATTGGGATACTAGCAATTAAAGATTGCTGAGTCAAGTATTCCCACGACAGCTTTTCGTACTCGGTATAGCCACTATGAGTTCCTATTGATGCCTTTCGGTTGACTAATGCACTAGCTACATTCATGGCATTGATGACTGATCGAGTGGGCAAGTTTTATAAGTTCTTATTCCTTAATATACCGCAAGTGTACAGGTTGTGAGTGTAGTATATGAGTTGTCGATCCCTCGAGAAGTTGGTGAACTAATCAAATTCTAAGTTATCTAATGTTATAATTAAAATGAAAAGAAAAACTAAACAGGAAAGGAAATAAGCGACTATGAATTGATTGCAAATGAAACTGTAAAATTAATACAAAGAAATCAAAATTGAGTACCATCAATGAATAATAAAAAATCACACAAGGAAGATTAGTCGATTATAAGAAAGGGAATATGATTACTTTTGAGTTAATTTGGTATCGGTCCTAGACTTTCGAAGGGTAGACTACTCTCTCTTGAGTTATAACCCCTAAACCCTAAATCATAAACCCTAATTGAATTATGGAATTGGTAATCTATCAATTAACAAAAAGCCCACAAATCCAATTAGCTCTTAAGCCCTCTAATAGACTATTGGGTCCTCACACGAGATCTCTCTTCGTATAAAGACCGATTTGATTATTTACGTGATCTATTAGATTGTTTAACTCTCATTACCCAATCTAATTGTTTTATTATCAGTTCACTCCCTCGATTTGTTATCGAAACATGCAAATGCAACAAATAATCAGAATACCCAATGTATTAACATCGAAAGAAATCACATTAACATGATTCAAGAGCAAACCCCTAAAGGAGTTTAAAACATCATCATCAAACCTAAATCCATCACAATCAAATCCATTTCATACATTCAAAAGAAAGAATAATAAAGATGAAACGAAAATGTCACTTGGAAGGGGTCAGGATGGAACAGGTAGACAACAGCAATAGCAACCCTTCTTTTTCCCTCTTCCTCTCTCCTCTCACCTCTTCTCTCCTCTTCTTCTCCTCCCTTAGATCTTTCTCAATGTAGCAAAATGGAGGCTCCCTTTTAGGATTTCTTCTCTTCTCTTTTATAGTCTTTTCTATTTAGGGTAAAAACTAGGTTTTACCCGAGCCCAATAGTCCAAAATATCCCTCGAAAAGTTGAGTTTAGCTGATCCACGTTTGTTGTTGTGCAGGCCACGATTGTGGCCCCCCAAAAAAGGTTTTTTCATGATCATGGCCCTGGGTCTTCCTTTGGGTTTCCTTCGAATCTCCTTCGTTCTTCGACATCTAATCTCAAACACTATCAATTACATCAAGGCAACTCAAATGCATAAAATTAAAGCTCAATAGCATGCTCTAATCCACATAACACTCAAAACACAAATACATAACCAACTAACACAATTCTAAACCTAAATATACATGAATCAATTAATTAACCACTAAAAACATACTCAATAATGATATAATGGAATTGAACTTTCACGAAACAAATTTAACTACAAACATAATCCTTCAAGTTGTTCTAACTTATGAAATATACGTCTAAGTACTTTAGACTAAATATGCATACTAATTAAGACTTAATGTCAAATTCATTCACTCCTATCACTCACACACATATATTGATAATTAGTTAGTCAATTAAAATTATAACTATCTTTAAGTAGGTTTCATGAGAATTCATGCTATTCACAAAGATCAGTAAGATTTATTAAACAACACATTATTTTTGTTAGTATTCATTAACATAAACCTAGCCTTTTGACGCGAAGGCAAACATCTGTGATAAATGTCTCCTGGTTACTCAACTAGGTCATGTTAAGCGGCTTGATTGGAATGCAATTATAGACTTTTGATGTGAAGGAAAACATTTGTGATAAATATCACCCGGTTACTCAGCTAGATCACATTCTTAACTAGCTACTAGCTCTATTTATAACCCGATTTGTTTCAAAAAAGGCCAACAAAGTAGTTTTTAATTAAACAAAAACACACACTTTTTTTTAAATATTTTCTTACCCATCTTATTTCCTTAGCTAGTCATTCTCATGAAAAGATACTAATGATGCTACTAATTCGATTGACCTAAAATTATAAATGAATGCCCCAAATTCTTAGGGTGAACAAACTAGCATCACATCCTAATTAACATGCATATTTAACCAAAAAAACCTAGGACACTAATTTCACAAACTAATAAATCTTAGCAACCTAAAAGACTATCTTCAAAGCTAAACCGATTTCGTTAAGTCCTAGCCATCAACACATTCACATTAGTCACATTATGCAAACCTAAACAAAACTAACGTATAATGTGCAAAATTCACATTCAAAATAAAAACATATAATGCACATAATGCAACCCTCCCCGCATTTGGACAACACATTGTCCTTAGTGTGAGAAGGATAAATAACATACAAGGTGGGAATAAAAACAAATAGCAAGAAAAACATAAGAACAAAATAAAAATAAAAAGACAAAGGTTAGAGCGTAAAAACCCGTCATAGCAATTGAGGTGGTGATGGCGTTAGAGTCTGAAACCAAACACATTTGATGCCCATGATTGGTGCCCTATTTTATAATTGCTTTAAAGAAAATAAGGGAATTAGCAATCCAAATCATTCAAAACTTGTTTTTAGAATTTAAAACGAATCTAACTATACAACAATTTCAATCTAACTACCAAACGTGCTAATTTATGGTCTTTAGCTTAGCTTTGCATCTTTCGAAACTCAACCAGGATCAATTATAAGTGGCTTGTTTCCACTTGTATTGCCCAATTTCAACTTTGTAGCTTGAAAATAAGCTACATAATGGAAGATAGTCAGAAGGACAAATTTGATAAAATTAAGATAACCAATTAAGTTCAACAATGTCCTTTTTACTAACAAACGGTCAATAAAATAGGAACCAACGAAACTCCTTGAAACTTCTATTGAATCCAGCAATTTGTCCTATAAGAGGGTGATATTTCTTGTTCTTCTTTGGTCACCCTCAAATCTCTCTTTCCCTCTGTAAATAAAGACTTCCTTATATTCATCAAACTCTATGTTCATTTTCATCTGTTCTTCTTCCCATCACTCCTTTAAAGATTTGACATCTTATAAATGAGCTACACTCCATCGGATTCTTTAATTCCTTGTTCTTGTGGGATTTCACTTATTCATCTCCAATCCGAAGGATGAGGTTGTTCTCATAGACATCTACCAAAGTTCTTGTAGTGTTCAAAAATGATATGCAAAGGATTAGTGGGCAGTTTCGATCTTCTTCAAAGTCTAACACAGTGAAATCCACAAGAATGATAAACTTATCCACTTTTACGGGCACATTCTCCACCACACCAAACAGATTCTTTATTGATTGATCCGCCAACTGCATAAGCATAGAAGTTAGCTTCACACTGCCTAGCCCTAGTTTTCTAAGAATTGACAAAGGCATAAGATTTATACTTGTGCCTAAGTCATATAAACATTTTAAAATCTTTAAATAACCAACTACACAGGGTTCGTAAAACTCTCTGGATCTGTCAACTGTGAGGGCAAGTGGTTAGTAATTAAGGCGCTACAACTTTTTATCATGGAAACCATATAATTATCATCCCATGTTCGCTTTCTTGATAATATATCTTAGAGAAACGTTGCATATGTGAGTGTCCTCTTTAAAGCTTCCATGAAGGGCGAGCTGATTTGCAATTTCTTTAGCTTTTCTACAAACTTTGAAAATTGTACATCTGCCAACTGGAAATCAAAAAGGAGAAAGAAAAACACTAATATAGAACTATTATACTATAGTTTCAAATATTATTTTCTTATACTACTTTCAAACCATAAATGCATGCCCACCATAAGGAACATGCATACCATAGTTCATATTCTCATGTTAAATTCAAAGGGAAGCATTTGATTGATGCTCAAAACAAGGTTTTGTAATGCAGGAAACAAACTATATTAGATGTTGTTAAGTGAAGTTTTTCCTTCATGTAAATTCTATCTCTATCGGAACAATTACACATCAAAAGCTTCATTCTAAAAAGACCAAGTTTTTAAAAAAAAGGTTTTCACTTCCCATAATTCTATCAAAGTCAACCTCGAAGCTTCTTTTCCCAAATCGACAGGTGAGATTCATTTTTTAACCATTTTACAAGAATTGTTTGCATAAGATATAGTAAAACCATAAGTACACACTCAACCATTCATGATGTACAAAATCATGTGATCCACACTCCTATTCTGTCGATATAATCTCCGAATATGCTAACTATGAATACTTGAAAACTCATCTTGTATTATGCCTTAGTTTGACCAATTTCATGAAAATACAACTAACGGTAACCTATTAGCGCGAGGGATTGGAGTGATCGGTAACAATGATGCGTGAAGGAGACAAGACAACCCCTAAAAGGTGGATCGACAAGAGGGATTAGAGTAATCTGCATTGTTGATGCATGAAGGAGGCAAGACATTGGATCATAAAAGTAGGGTTCTATAAAATTACGAGAGAGAGGGGTTGAATATTTGGGGATTTAAATAAAATTAGGGTTCTGTAAAAATTGAGCAGATTATTCTTTTTTTTCTTTTTTGAAAATCAAACAAACTTTTGAGATTTTTTTACATGACATTTAAAATCTACTTGGCTCTCCAAACATACTTTTTATATAAAGTAACGGCGCGTGTATGACACATCCTATTTTCGTCCAAATTTAGCTAATATTGAGTAGACTCGCAAACATTTAGTCCTTAATTAAGCATATTACAATGTTTGGCCATAAATTAATCAAACTCAAATAACTTTAGCCCCAATTTGGGCATTTAGCCCTTGAATTGACTATATAAGGAGAAGTTTTTGTTGTAACCCTTTTTGACTGGTCTACCATAGGATTGGCCCTGTTTAACAATCAACTGATTGCATTAGTTGTTAGCTGATTCTATCAACTGTTAGCTGATAGTTGATTATATCAGCGGATTGCATTAGCTGTTTGTTAGAGATGTTTGGTAAAATTAGCTGTTTAGTATTAGCTCTTTATGTGTAAAATGACTTATGAGGACATGACTTCAAAAAAATTATAAGAGTATGAATATTATATATCTTAGTATTTCGTTGAATATTTTTATAGGAATTTAGATTTTAGAGAAGTCATGTTCACCTGTACTGTTTCATCATTTATGAAAATTTTATGCAACTCTTTCTATTTTCATTTTCGTTTAAGGTCAACATTTTATTTCTAACCTATATCTGCATAAAACAATTCTAAGAACAAACGTTGTTCTTAAAACGTAGGTATCTAAGAACTTCAATTAAATGGTACAATTGACTTTTGATAGTTAAAATTTTGGCTGATTGATAAAAATGTTCCTATATAAGAGCGTTTTTATTTTTAACTGTTTATCTTAAATTAGCTATCGGATGTGTTACTTTCTAAACAGCTTTCGTAGCTGTTTGACTCTTCAAACAGCTAAAGACAACCAGCTTTTAACGAGGCCATTAATTACTTGCTAAAATGATAACGCTACTGTACCTACGACATGCCTCATGGAAAGTCATGTTTGTACCCAAAACAAACTAGAACAGAGCTTTGTCTCTTTTGCATTGGAGTCTCTGAACAGCATTAATGTCTAATTGAACAAAACCAAACATCCTTCCCCTCCCTACTCCCCATATCATCCATAAATGCACTATTACATTAAAAGCTCCAGATTTTGTCTCCTTGGGCTTTTTCACGATTCTTGTACCTTCTTAATTAATATTCCAACTTCCTTTCGTGTTGGGTAGTTGGAGATGTTAATGTCACTTCTTCAATGTTTCCACCATCTGCCATCACCTTCTGTTTCTCTTTGCTTGCTTAGAAAAAGCAAGTTGGTGCTCTCGGTTTGTTACATTGCATAATCTCCCAACCCCTCGTAACTTATATCGTCTTCTTCTATACCCTGTCAGACTCTTCTTGATTTGCATGTTCTTTGTTCCTCCGTATAACAGGTACTAATTCAAGTTAAGCTAGACATGATTTTCACTTGATTTAATTCTGATGTTTTGGTTTGTTTTTGTTGGAGATTTCCACGAACGAAACAACAGTCAGAGATAGATGCAGAAATAAATCGTTGCAGGGTTACAAGAGTACACCATCAGTCATGTAACGGGATATTGGTCCGGTTCAATAAGAAAACAGCGCTCAGAGATCTTTTGGGCCCTGCTTTTTGATTGAGCCGTGCCAATATCACGTACCACTGCTTCTGCTTGTGTAGTTCTCAATATCACATCAGGCTATGTTGTCGTGTCTGGTTAGTGGGAGGTTAGTCTTGGATGATAACAACCATTACCTGTATCGCACCAACCCGGAAATTCTTTGCAATTGCTTAACAAAACGAGTGTAAGATCTCTTCTACTGTTGCTTACATGAATGTGTCTTAGATGTTTTCTCCTGTACACCAACTATGTGTCGCTGCTTTTATGCAGGAGCAATTTTGTTTTAGCTGAAGGACAACTGCAAGATATTCATATGAAGGCTTCAGAATATGGTTTTGAGCATCAACTTTGCACCCAAGGCTTTAGCCATCTATTCCTCGAACGCATTACATGAGAAACGGGACGCAGAAGCTTTCAGCTTATTACTTCTTCTCTTGCGACGTCCAGAGATCAGACCATAACTTTCTATAAGAACATATGATTTGCGGTGTTCTCTCCCAGAGGAAGCGACGGTGTTGATGATTACATCATTCATTATGTTTTTCCCTTCGCTTTTTGAGGACACACTAATCTTCATATCCAAACGTAGAATTTAGATCAGTTTAAATTATTTTTATGTTCGGCTTTCTTCACTCTCTTCTCTTGGCAGCATCATCAATGTGAAACATTCTGAGTTTTGCAATGAACCTCAGTCGTATTATTAGACTATTTATTCGGATTTCACAAACCAAGCACTATCTTTGATGGTAGGTGTCTCAGAATTTCACCATACCATGATTATTGTTTGCAGGTTAAAAAGAAATGCCTAGACGGATAAGAGTTTCTTTCTTCAGAGACTTAGATCAAAGACACCAACAGCCAGATAAAAGCAACATGGATTTGTACGCATAGCTTGATAGGTGTGGATATTTTTACAAATTCGGCTCTCCAAGCTTCAAACGATGGGCAACTCCAACTGCTGGCAGCCGCTATTACCCTTTTCTCTGGTGTGCTGCTATACTGTGGTCTATATCCTTCAAGAAAATGGAGAAGTCCACATAGCAAGTCCTCTTTATCTCTTACCCTCTCAGCCTCTTTCTCCTTGTCCTTTTTCTATTGTGTGATGTGGTACTTGTCTACATTTGTAGAATTTTAAAAAAGAAAAACTAATCCCTCAGGTTCTCTCAGCTTATCCTCCTCCTGAGTTAGGAAGAGCTGCTGAGTCACCTCCTAAAAAGTTGCAGTCCACAAAGCATTCTCACCTTCCCCACACCTTCGATGGACCTCCTTTATTCTATCAGCAGACCTGCATATACCACTGCAGCTCCAATCAAATGAAGCAACACAGATGTTGCCAGCCTGAGCCTTCCATTCACAATCTGCAGAAAAGCTCGATAATTTAGTGCTTATAGCATCAATAAGTCTAGTGTATTTTAGTCAGATTTTGGCATTCAGGTTGACTGGAAGAAGAAAGCATGTACTCAAGGATGAAGCAGTATGATTAGCATATATACCAGCAGCATTTTGACATGAATAAGCATGTACATGGTAACTTAAGTCACTCAAAATTGGTTTTCAATCCTAGATGAGTATGATAAATTTCTGAATTTTAATAAAATTTGGGACTCCTAAATAACCTACATAGCTTCATTTTTTAACCTCCCAGAAAGAGGGATAAAATTATGTCATATGACATCTAATCAATTTAGCTTCAGGTGTCGAGGAAATAAACCGGATGTGATACAACATAAATCCTGTTTGTGTGTGACAGGAGAACCAATATTCTTCAACATGACAATAAGCACACGTATTAGGTAAAGAATACTGGGCTTATTAGATCCCATCCCAACAATGTGTAATATCTAGCTGATAACAAATCTCCAGCAAACTAGAGTTTGAGTTCTCAGTTTAATCACACTTTACCAGGTGGAGTGCCACAACAAAGTCTGCGATCATCAATGTGTTCCGCATCAAGCCCAATGAACCAAGATCCCAATGAGACGTCCTCATTAGCATACTTGTGCAGAACATGCCTGACATAAGCAAAAATAACCATCACAAATACAGCAACTCAAAACAAAAAGGTGGCCTGTGGAACTTACTGGTTTATTGATATATATGAAGCCAAATCTTTTGAAATGGCGTACAGCTGTCCAGTAGCATGACGAAAGTATTTATTTCCAGCCTCGCCAAATTTCCAATACTCAGGTTCATGATATCTCACTCCCCTGCAAAAACAAAACTTTGTTACTTCCTATGGCTTTTCCTTGCAATGGACTCAAGACATTTTCTCTTACTTCTGATTGAGGACAGGACCAGATTTCATGCATCCAATGTACAGCCTTGGTTTTTTCCGGTGTCTCACTAGAGTTTCCCCAAGTGTTGCTACAAGAACAGAAAAAAAACATTGCCTTAAACATGAAATTTCTGAAAATTACATTTAATAAAAAGTAGTAAAGTAATTTCAATAGGAAAAGAGTGATGCTTCCTCAGATCAGATGCTTTAACCATCCCGGTATTGCAGAAGCTTTAACAAGATAATATGTATTGAACTCCAGGGATGGACAACATGCAAATTAAGCACCTTCACATCACAACAAATGGTACAAGTAATGGAGTCAAATGCAACATTTGAGCCTACCTATGTTTACGTGAACGTCATCGTCAACCTTGACATAGAAATCTGCATCCCACAAGGAAACAGCAGTAGCGAAGTATACCTTTGTCTTGGCTGACAATTCAAGGTACCCTTCTACATGATCCTGCTCATAGCAGCAAAAATATAACATGATCACAAACTAAGAGTTGTCTAATCAAAAGAACATTATAGAACTTCTTTGAAGAGAATAGTATAAACACAGGATATTAAAGCATTACCAGCCTCAAGAAATCCCCATGTTTTCTGTCCTCTGCTGCAATGGCTCTGTCCAAAATGCCTCCTGAAGTAGCACTGTACGGGACAAATACGACAACGTTTAGATGCATGATTCCATTCTTAACAAACAGAAGTCATTACACAAATGGCATATCTACTAACTAGAAAGCACAAATTGAGCCTCTTGATATTTTGTCTTAATAATCGGGATACACAAATCAGTTAAATTGACTACTGCATCAAGATTATGGTAAGTAGTTTTGAAAAATTTTATGCACAACATGAATAAAATATTGGGTTACCTTTGGGCAAACAAAATATTGAGTACGATAACTTAAATTGATCATCCTTAATGACAAAAAGGAAAACTATGTGTCATTTGAGTTTTAAAGGCACATATAGATATCTGAAGTGTAAAACCAAGCAGCAAAATTCATCTTTAGCTCCAAGAATAAGGCTTAAATTAAGGTCATATCCAAACACAAGATGTAAGGCATGTTCACTTTCTTAATTAAAAAGAGAAACAAAACTAACCTGTGACCAATGACAAAACGGATGATTATACCTTTCTCTTCTTCCAGCTTCTTCCTTTTTTCACCTAATTTTATTGACCAATCTTCAGAAGAGAAATTCAAGGAGCAGAAGACAGTAGGAATAGCAAGGAAAACCAGCGATAAGTAGCAAAGTATCAATTGAGGAACCTTGAGGCATCCATGTAGCACGAACTGAATCTCTCCTTTTTCGGCTGCTAAAAGCAGTATTAACTCCAACAACCATCAAGTATCTTCTTTTCACATACGATACTGTTCTGCTTGAGTCTTCTGATAAAGGAGAGCCACTAAATAGAGATTCATGTGCAGCCCTTGCAGCAGCTAATTCCATCTCCAAATTTGAAATAGTTTTATCTAATGTTCTGCATTTAAGATAAAGAAAAAAGTTTAGTATTCCAGACACTACGATGCAAATTAAATACAAAATGAGCTAAGTCCGGAATAATTTATAAGCCAATCCATACTTACTGAATGGCATTATGGGTCCTATACACTTCACTAACTATGTCTGGGGAGTCCCGCTTTACTTCTTTCTGATACAACTAATGGATTTAAATCAGATTACCATCAACAATTTGAACAAGTAACAAGCAAACAACTTTAAGTAGCGAAGATACTCACAACTTTAGAGGCACAACCCTCAGAAACCAACTTTAGCCTTTCAGCCTCAGTTGCAGTTGTCCGTGTGATACCTTTAGAGTCCATCAACATTCTGAACCGATTGTTAGCCATTAAGCAAATCAGATCTCTCAAGTACCAATAAAAAGTTTCTTAAACACAATTTATGTCAGTCAAATCATATTTCACTTTAGGAAACCACAACTAAAAGAAAAATGGTGAATGTGCAAGGACTACTGAATGGACTGCCAACAGCCAATTGTTTATTTTAGGATCTTTTTCAAGAAAATATTTCAATATGACCCCTGCAACTTCAATGCGCTTCAACTGAAACACAAGCTTCAAAGGGAAGGGCAATAAGAAAGCATTATTCACCACAACCCCCCTTTCCGTTTCTAGAGGAGCAGCGATGTAAAAGCAACAACATAACCATTTTTACTATTTAGATGAACAGAGTAATAGAGATTTTGCCAATTAAAAACTTCTAAACAAGAAAAATATGGTGGAATTCTTTGTTCCAGCCTCAGTTGCAGTTGTCCGTGTGATACCTTTAGAGTCCATCAACATTCTGAACCGATTGTTAGCCATTAAGCAA
>JANZXV010000009.1:1025297-1037194 GCA_027576455.1 Erythroxylum roigii
ACTAATTTCTTTGATTGGAAGACGATTTAATAAATTAAATTGTCTCTTACTCAAAGTTAAAATTGTTAATACTAAATTGATTAAACTTCTAATTTTATTAAAATAAGTAATTAATTTAGCATCCTAATAATTACATAAATAATTCTTTCATTGAATTACACTATATTAAATAATTTGATTTATTTTTTAATTAATTAAAATGTTATTCTAATTATAAACACTAGAAAAGGAAAAAAATGCCTTAAAAACTTGAAAGAATAGAAAAAAGGTGTCTTGTTCATCGAAATTTGGAGGTAAGATCAATACTTCTAACTATAGACTATTAGATATCAAATAAGTTCCTATATCTTTTTGGAAAAGTAAAGGAAATATATTAACAAAAGAAGCCATACAAGGGGGGAATAAGGGAACAAAAACGAAGAACTAGAAGAGTACTTTAGATAGTTCAGATTTTACATGGATCACTAGTAAAGAAAAATCTACTCAATGGAAAGAAGTAAGAACAAGCTAAAAAAGAAAAAGAAGATTAAATATTCTAATGAGTAGCCATGAGATGATAAATCCTAGTGTTAACATTTTAATAATTGTAGCTTCCTTAACCTAATGGTTGAGCTGAAGACTAATAGTAGGAGTACTGTTTTGTAAGTTCTTTAAAATTCTATCATTTCTTTCTTTCCATAAGGAGTAAATCGTACATTTGAAATCAAAATTTAATAAAATAGTGTTTCTTATAGTGTTATAACCGATCTTGGAAGCCTAAGACACAAGATTCTACAAAGTGTAAGCATTATATTATAGGTTACAACTTTGGATAGTAGATTTCCAAACCAACGAGGAGTAAGAGCAATTAAAAAATAGGAGATCACACAATCCAACTTCCATTTTAAAAAAATCAAAGAGATTATGAGAAAAAGGAAAAAAAAAAAGGAATGTGGTCCTTGATTTAAAGCTTATGTTTGATATCCAAATACAAAAGGAAACTGGATTTGTAGATGGATTTAGGGAACCTATTAGGAAATTAGACTAATTTATACTAGAAAATAGGAGGAAGGCAATAAGAGAGGTTAGTGAATTTAAGAGAATTATGATACAAAAAATTATCCTTGTCTTCTTTAAAGTTGTTAGTTGGTAGGTAGGGAGGTTTAGCTTTATTTAGGTTAAAACACTTAACTAATATAGAGGCTAACTCTAGGAGTTATTATGGATGATAGTATGAAATTTTATTGAGGACGTAATCTCTTAATGATGGATCTAATATTCAAGAATCTTTCACTGGGACCTAATGGATGCCAATTATCATATCATAACCAAGTCTCTCTCCTATTTCCAATAATGACCTTAATAACATCTCTAGAGTTATTGCAGATGATACTCTAAACTTCTGTTAAGGATGTAATCCTTTAGTGATGGATCTAATATTCAATAATCTTTAAATGCGACCTACTAAATGCCAATTATCGTCACAACTAAGTCTCTCTTCTGTTGCTAATAATAACCTTAACAACATCTCTTACCTTTTTCCTCAACATAAAAATCCATTTCATAAACCAGAATCTATCAAATTTGGCCTTGACTTTCCAAAAGCTTTCCCATTTCAAAAAATGAGTATGAATTCATTATACCTAAATTGATTCATAATCTATGAAAAACTTCCATATACTCTTTCTTAAGAGCAAGTTGGGCATTAATTAGATCGAGTGAGTTCCTATTTGATTCTTTTCAATTTACTTTATCCTTGATAATATCCTTTTTGTTATTAGTCCATAAGAAAATATTCAAGGCTTTTTCATTTGATTTAACTATCTTCATCAGGAGGAAGAGATAGCCATACCAATATATGTGAAGCTGGCTACACAAAACTGAATTTGTAAGCTGCTCTTTGCTTGCATAAGAAAGGTTCCTATTGTTTCAACTGTCAACCATTTATTGTACAAGGTTAAAAAGTGATAAGAAGTCATTTTAGGTAAGTCTTATGGATGTTAGCAACCATAAGGGGTAGTTCATCAAGTTTAAAACTATAAAAAGAGTGTACTCTTATAATGGTTCATCTTTAGCACTAATAAATTGTTGAATTCTTCTAAATAGTCCATGAAAATTTTAGCAGAAGGGATGTTAGCCTTACAGAAGAGAAATAAGTCTTTGGAAAATGAGAGCCAAAGAACTAATAAAAAGGTATGAAAAGGTGTTAGCAAAGTATATATTCAAATGCTTGTTAAACTAATAAGTAAAGGCTGAGAGCCAAAGAACCAAAAAAACAAAACAAAAGCTCAGCCACTCCTTTTTTGGGAATGGAAATGGAAGCATATTATGAAGGATTTTATAGTAGCAATTTAGCGATATCTAAGTGGATATGATAATATATGGGAGATAAAGGATCAAATTACAAAATCTGCCCATTTCTTAACCATCCAAAGTAGTTATTCTCTTGATCGATTAATCAAGCTATAAGTGATTGAAAGGATATATAGAGTGCTAATATATGAGGATGAGATAGACGAAAGAAAACTAGTTTGACCGAGCTAGTTCAAATAACCATAAATAAGATCAAAATTATTCGGTTCAAAATGATAGTACAAAAAAATGAAACTAGAGCTAGGTATAGAAATGGAAGAAGAATTTGGAGTTTACAGTTAAAAATCAAAGAATTTTGTGAATATCATCACAGAAAGAGATAATTTGTTTTAGACAATGTAACAAGTTAAGCCTACGATATGTTAGTCCCTATGAAGTGATTAACAGAGTGGAAGCACGAAGAGTGGGTGCGAAGTTAATATCTACATTTTTTAGATGACTAAGTTTGTTTAAAATTTTGAGAACGAATTCTTTTTAAGGAGGGGAGAAATTGTGATATCCTAGTTTGATTGTTGTACTATGTAGTGTGTTGTGCATGCATTTTATGGAATATGCTCTATTTATAGTATACTATAATAATTTAAGCATTTGAATGTATTATAAAGGTTATAACGGAGATCACGGATAGACCAGAGATGGTTCTAAACTCAATTGAAAATAAATTTTTTTTCAATCGAGTCCAAAACCATCTTCGATTTATCTGTGATCTCTGTAATAATTTTGAAATATTCAAAAAGCTAAAGAATGAGTCCGAACGAGCTTTAAAAGCCCCAAAATTTGCTTTGAGGATTTATGTGACACTTTTGATTGAAATCCGGATGATTTCAGTGAATAATATTTTTAAATGAATAGTAAATCTGGGTGAATAGTGATTTTTGAGGGACCCATCCCCGAAATATTAAAAATATCCGAAATAAGTATTAGAGTTTAATGATACTAAAACATACCAAAAATAAGTCCGGACGGATGGATTTTGGAAGTTCTGAAAGTTTAGGACTCAAATGCCCTTTTTAGAAAATAATGGGTATTAATGATTTTAAACCATTAAAAAAATTTTAAAGCATCCAATTAATAAATATTGACCCTAATTAGAGTATTTCATGGTCAATTTGATGATAAGACGGCTGTGGAATATTTTTAGAATGTAATTCGGTTAGTTGGTGAATTAAACTAGAAAAAGGGGCAAAATGGTCTTTTTGTCAAACCGAATGCATTCAAATTCCATATGAGCATTACATTGGAAGATCCCCATGAGATAAGCATGCATTAATGGGTTTGGAAAGTTACCAATCAAAAGATGACAAGTGGCATGAATTAAAGTGTAAATATGAGAAGTTTTGGGTAAAGGTGTAAATATGATAAGTTACTACTTAAAATGATGGGCAAAAGTGCAAATTGGCATAACATTCTTCTCTTTAAAGAAGGTGTGGACGACCATTGTTGGAGAAAAGAAGGAAGACGGAGAAAAAATAAAATAAAAGAAGAGAAGAGAAGAGGAGCTACTACTATGACATGGAGAAGTGATCCAAAAAAATTTTCATGCTCTTCTACATCTAATCAAGCATCCAACATGATCCCATAGCCATCGAGGTGAAGAGGAAGAAGAAAATGGGTTGGTAAGTTTACTAATTTTGTTCAAAAATTGGATTTGTTGTGTTATAGGTTAGATTTGGTTTTGATGATGTAAATTGCACCTTTTTTGATGTGATATCAAGGTTATATTACATTGGAAGCTATTGGGAGAAGAAAAATCAAGAAAACTAATGTGTGAAACCTTGGTCAAACTTGGTCAAAAGGGATGTCTATTGCCTAAAGTGTTTTATTTTGCCATTGAATGATTTAAGATTAATGAATGACATTAGAAAGTTAGTTTAATGATGAAAGAATGAAAGAAAAACCATGGAAATGACTAGATGAATTTTCAGCTATGACTAGGGTTTTTAATGTATTATGATCCAAAATTCTACTTTGAAGTTTTATGATGGTCGTAGCATGATTTTGATGCTAATGAAGTAAAGAAATGAAAAAGAATTGATATTGGTTTAAATTTAGCTAAGGGTGCATGGTTATGTAAAAATTTGTTAATGAAATTTTATGGCCTAAATGTGTGTATTCAAATGTCATGGAAGTGAATTTGGATTAGTTTTAAGCGTTAGAAGTCAAATGGAATTGAATTAGAAAAGTGTAATGTAAAATATGTTAAGTTTAGCGTTAAAAATATTTTTGGAATAAAAGATGGTTATCATGTAATGACCATGTGAATGTGATTAATGATGGTCATTAAGTGTATTTGTAGTATTGGAATTATTAAATGAAGTGTTATGTTATTATTTAAAGAAAAAATTAGTATATGAAGTGTATGCGGAAAGTAATAAAGTTGACATGGTTTATAGTGTATTTGATTGGAAAATGTATTAAGGAGTTGAATGTATTCGTATTAGGTTTTTGGATCAGAAAACGAAACCAACTGAAGGATTTTGAAGTGGGGAAAAGGAAACTAGCAAGTTGTGAGTGTATGTTAATTGTTTTATACAAATAAATTCTTTCAAAAGAATTGATAACATGTAATTTTAAATTGTACAATTATGAGTTTTATGTGAATGATACATTATAAATGAATATTGGTAGTATAAGTTTATCTTTTAGCAATATATAAATTGTTATTTCAAAAGATTTGAAGTTACATCGCTATTATGTTATTGGTTGGTAGAAAGGAAATGATTTTTAGCCTATGGTACACTGTTAAGTTTTATACGTGTTATTATATTAGTGTATAGTCGTTAACTTAGTGCGGGTAAGCGATGTGGAGCCAACTTTGTAACTAGTCGTTAACCAGTTGCGGTTAAGGGAGACAGAACCAACTCTATAACTACCGCTCTATAGCGGTTAACCTGTTGCGGGTAAGTGATGTAGAGTTAGCTCCATGACTAGTGGTTAATCAGTCGCAGGTAAGCGATGCAGAACTAACTCGATGACTTTATATTTAAGGGTACCATATGGCAAAGAAGTTAGTGGTGGGCTATGTCATGTAAGAAAGTTCAGGACAATAACAATGCTGCGATTATTTATTTTTAAAAGTAATTGAAAGGCACCGTATAGTACCAATTCTAGTGGTTGACTTATTTTCAGTATAAAAGTTTTAAGCAAACTTATTTCCACCACTGATTATTTAAAAAAAGAAAAATGGAAAATGGAGACTTTATATTATAAGTTTAATGTCGAAAAGCATTTGGAAATAGCATTTCAGAAAAATTGAAATTGTGTTTTACAAAATGTTATGTTATTACCAGTTTTGATGATGCACAAATGAATGTTTATGGCGATTATTTTACCTTGAGCTTTCTTCTTGTATGGGGTTATCTTAGTTATGATGTTATGAAAAAGTTTAATTTTCTTTAAAATGAATAACACTCATTGAACTCGTTTAGCTCACCTATATTTTTATGTTTTTTTAGATAAATCATCCCAGGTATGCGTACAGGTACTACAGTAGCTGGGCTCCCATTGCAGAATTACTAGTATTGTCGGTTGCTATTGTGTTTGTGTCATTTTGCTATGTACAATTGTGTAAAGAATGGATGTATATAAATACTTTTAAATGAAATGCATGAATATGTTTTATTTTTTAAAGTTTATGGTAGTGATTCTTGAGAATTATTTGTTTGTGGTTGCTTGTGAGTAGCATTTAAGTCCAAAATTTGTAGTTGAGAAAATGGTATAAATATAGAAGTGTTTTGAAATTTTATAACGTTCTTTAAAATTTTGGAATTGTCAAAATGCAGCCATTGTACTGCCGAAATTTTTAATAAAATGATTTTAAAAAATAAATTTCTTACTATTTTCCGTGCTTTTAACTTTTAAAGAATGAAAGGTTTTTAACAGTTGAAAGTCTTAACTTTGAAGGAACCCTTCAGTTGAGTTAGATATCGATTGGAGGGTTATAGTGGGATCGCTAAGAGGGTTCCACTCAGGTTCCAAAAGGGAAAATCCGGGATGGATCCTTTTCACCACGATCTTTGGGGCCTTAATCTTGTTCCTCCCCCGTTTTCTATCACAAAAGCCTATACGTTATTAACTCCAATCTTTTTCTTATGATTTCTTCGTTAGGCATACTCTCTTTGATTATATTCAAAGAGAGTACACCTTCAAGAGCTCATTTGCTAATTGTTACCACCAACATTTTCTCGCTATCCAATAATGAACTTAACAGGAACAAAGCTTGAAGCTCATCATCAAGAATGTTGTTCATTGTTGTAAGCTTGTTGATTATGTCCTAGAAATTGCTTAGATGCTCTGAAACTAATTTCTCAACCTTTTACTTCAAATTTACAAGCCTCTTAATTAGAGAGACCTTGTCATGAGCAGTCTTCCTTTCATACAGACTATCTAGCTTTTCCCATAACTCAAAATGATATGTTTCTTAAGACACATGGTTGAATATGTTGATATCAATCCATTGTTTGATAGTGCCCAAAGTTTTTTGCTTCATCTTTTCCTAATCTTTGTCTAACATCTTTTTATGTTACGAAGGAACATCATCCTTCACACCTATGTCCACATCAATAGGATCAAAGAGATCCTTACAATACAGAAGGTCCTCCATCATGAGCCTCCATATTGAGTTATTTGATGATGCTAGCTTGACATAAAGCTATTTCTGCCTTCCATTACGAGGACTCTGATACTACTTGTTAGAAGACAAATACACAACTTCTTAAAAGATCACCAAATATTAACGACAAGAAAGAATTCTCCTTGTCACAGTAGCAGAAAAAAAAGAGAGAAGAAACTAAACGATGAAACAAATATCAAGATTTGACGTGAAAAACCCTCCAGTATAGAGGAAAAAATCACGGAACAAACTGACAAATAAATATCGTAAACTTAATAAGGATTTACAAAAAAAGTTGATCTCTCACCCCACAATAACAAGAAGTCAAAATTTCAAGATTAAAACTTAAGTTGATATCAGAATTAACAATCACTCAAACCAATCTCCAAAACATTCAAACCATGATGAAAATGCAACCTTCTTTAGCCTCTCCCTGTTTTTTCTCACTTTTGGACATTATGACTGGACTCTCTGTCTTTGTTCTCTTAGAGCAAAACTCAAAAAGGCTGTTTATAGCCACCTCTTGGCTTTAAAATTTAGAATCCTAATTTAATTGAACCAACTAGATCACATATATCCTTATCAAATTACATCACACTAACTAATTGGATGACACTCACATCCAAATAGGACTCTATCATATAAGATTTATCTACATTCCAATTAGAAAAATAAGAGATTACATTTAACTAGAAATGATACATCCACATCTATGAAAAACTCTACATAATTCTTCCACATCTTTTAGAGCTAATGTAAATCTATTGTGATCTTATCCATCACATCATTCAAGATCTCTGTCTATTGATGATGAATGATTTAAGTCTAAAGCCTTTTAAAGTACACTTATAAGGTTTCCACAGATGGTCGTGTATTTTTATATCTTTGCAGAGACTTACATGAATGATCTATACGGTTGTATAAGTTAAGACACGAACTTTAAAACTATCTAAAATTAGTAAGTTTGCAAGAAACAAATTCGAATGCTGGCGTAACTAATACGGGAAAGGAACACCTAGCCCTCTTAAGAGCATCATACTGCAGATCAATAGATTATTTGATTCTGCCAGAAAAAGGACGGTGCACCTCCTACTCGCCCCTCAAATATGTCTCAAGAAAATTAGGGGACCTGACACCTGAGTTGCCATAACCCTTTCACTGCAACCATTCTACACAAGCCACCACGTCAAAATTTAAACTTCCTATAGAAGTATTAATGACCTGACAACCCAACAGATCACGTAATCTGTTATCAAGAGTTCACTGACTTGAGTTCACTGACTTGCATAGAGACTCGGAGTGTAAAACATTTTCATCCACATTAATAAAAGTAGAGAGAGCATGGTCCTGGACCATTCCTGAAGGGTTAGTGGCACCTTTATAATGGCGTTTAAGGGCCACCGTTCCTCAAGGGTCAGTTTCCAATTTCCGCCGAGATTTGAATAAAGGACTGGGTTTAACAAGGATAATTACGATACTTCATAACGTTAAAGCCTGAAGGTTAAGGAAGCAAGAAGGAGATGAGATAGCGTGCATACGAGAAATGATAAAGAACGCAGTTACACCCGTAATAGCTTTTTGGAAATGATAAAACATTGTAGAGGGAAAGGCCTCCATCCCTCTCAAGACGAGGACGTGACTAAACCAAGTCACCGTGATATCCGAATTTCACGTGATGAAATGTCTTGAGGCCTTTACCGCCATCATAGGGAGACCATCACCATGCCTCATTAGGGTTATTTTGCGCCCATATCATCTTTCAATGGAGTTCCTGACAGATTTTGGAACTAGAAAGGTAAGAGGGGACCTCAATATGGCTTGATAGTTTTACGTGACCTCATTGAAAGTTGTCACTGTCGTGAGCTTATACGAGATAGACACTAAGAACCTAGAAAATGAATTGAGGGGTTGAACCAAAAGGGGAGATTGTAGAGATAATTGGAATGTTTCCCATGCTTGTGGGTATTCAAGATTGCGAAATGTATGAACATCATAAAAAAGGAAGGCATGAAGGCACTCTTGATAAAGTACAAGGACGTATTTAGCTTGTCAAATAAGAAGAGGAACGTCACTTTAGAAAGACAATAGGCCAAAGATGCGAAACTACAAAAATTATTACTAGCTCGATTCATCCGAGGTAAAATGTTCTAACTGGCTAGCCAATGTTATGTTGTTAAATAAAGCAAGTTGGAAGTGGAAGATGTTTATTGATTTCATAAATAAAACATGTTTCAAGGACAGCTACCTGTTTTCCACAATTGATGAATTAGTGGATACCACTTTAGTATATGAACACTTTATATATAATTAGACCTACATGGGGAACAACAATTAGGCAGCGACCTCTTTCATTACTAATTAACAAGGGAACATATTGTTACAGGATTCAATTATTTGGGTTTAAAAATAGATGACTATATACCAATAACTGCGTAAGTGCCAGAGCCACAGTTAGGAAGGCATATATAGATGACTTTGTTAAGCTTAACGTGGACGGTAGCTCTTTGGGAAATCCCGGCAATGCAGGTTTTGGTGGCCTATTGCAGGATGAGTTTGGGTGTTGGATTGTCGGTTTTTCCAGCTATCTTGGTCTATCAACTAATATGTTGGTTGAGCTTCAAGTCATATTTCATGAAATCTCTTTAGCATGGGATTGTGGATTTAGGAGGGTTCTTGTATAATTAGACTCTCTTGAAGCTATTAATCTAATCTCTGGCAATTGTTCACCCTCCCATCCTTATTTGATTATCATTGAGGACATTAGATGTCTTTTGCGGAAGGATTGGATTTGCTGTATTAGTCATACTTTCAGAAAGGGGAATCAGTGTACTGACTTCTTGGCCAAACAGGGCTCTTCTTCTTTGCATCGGTGGTTTGTGTGGGAGAGTCCTGTGCCAAGGATTCACTAGTTTTTGCATAATGATGCTTGTTCTGTTTCTTTTATGAGGCCTTAGGCTTTTTGTTCTTTTTCTGTTTCCATTTCACCAAAAAAGATAAGGGAAAGTGATGATCATATTTTAGCTTCAATGTTCTAATAAACTAAAAAGTTATGATATAAAGCTTATCAATACTTAATCTTTTTCAAATTTTTTTTACTTTTTTATTTTTATGTAATATCATCCCATCATATTTAATTTAAATGCACTCATATGCGAATACATTCGATTAACTTCAACAGTTCCTAGTTGCATTTTTTTATGCCTAATTTGCATCAATTTGCATTATTTTGAGCTTAATTTCATTTTTATCATTTCATTTTTATTCATTTAATTCGAATTAGATTTCAATTATGAATCTTTTCCATAATAAAGTTTAAATAATATCTAATAATGGCTCATTTTTTCTTTTAAATAGTTTTTTATATATGTACTTTATTGCGACATATGTGAGAGTAACCATTATATTTTTTAATGTCAAGCATCAAATTACACGTGAGAGCAACCTAGTATGCACAACCAACCTCAGATTGCACCTTATGAGAATACTTATGGTTTCGGCCGAAGCAACCATTATGTTGATGGATGGAACGATTATGGTCCAACTGAATATTCACGACAACAACAACCACAAGAAAGTATTACAGATAAAATAAAGGAATACCTTGCCAAAAGTGAAGATAGCTTACGTGAATTCGATGAGATATTTTCTTCACCAGAATATATTGAGCATAACTTAACATATTATTTGAGCTTATTAACAAGAAGAAATGAAGGTAGATTTCATTAATGAAGTTGCATATCAAGAAAGAGAGGAAGTAACTGCTACTATAGTAGCGGAAGATGAGCAGATGACATAGGTAGTAGAGGAAAAGGAAGAAGAGGAAGCCTTTATCGAAGAAAAGGAAGCCTCTATTGAAGAAGAGGAAGCAGAGAAGTGGTAAGAGATGATTGAAGAAAGAGAAGAATAGGAAGTCTTTGTCTAGAAAGATAAAGAAGGAGAGTGGACAAAGGTGAATTCAGAGAACAAGAGGAGGAGCTAAATAAGGGAACTACTGATGAATCATTGGTAGTCACATTCAGTATGGATGGTTCCCAATTCCCACAAGACAAACTGTTTGAGTCAATCGAAGATTCAAGGAGTTTTGTTATCTCTTGTTTTATTACAGTTTTTCATTGAAAAGGGCATTAATGTAGTTAGTTGGATTTATTAATTTTTATAAATTATGTCATTATTATTATCTTACAACATGTTATTTATTTACAGGTTACGAAACTACTATATGGAGAAACGGGTAAAAGTAAGCTACTAATTATACACCTTGGGTGATGGTAAGCATAAAAGGTACGTTGAGCTAACAACGTTAAACAAATGATATTTGGGAGGTAACCTAAGATTTAGGACATGTTTTGTTTTTAAATTCTATTTCATTTTTTATTTTTTGTTAACATAGGGCTTTAATTTTTTCATTTTTTATTATTTCATATTTATCTCCTTTATTGTCATTTTATTTTCTTTTATCTTTTTATCCCTTTCTATTTATATTATGCAAGGATGTTTATATCTAGTATTGGATGGACAGTTCCAAATTTGTCAAAATTGGAAAATCTTATTACTTAGTAAAGTACCAAAATTCCCCAACTTCTTAATTTTTATGTTACGATGCTTATATTGTGTGTATTGGGGACAATTTACAATTTTAAATGTAGGGGAGGGGTTGATAATTTTTTTTAAGTTTATTATAATCTTTGATATTTACTTTAATAATTGATATCTTAAATTAGTTGAAATCTGTCTATAAATATTTTATTTCATGACTGATTATTGATTTGAATTAGTATGCAAAAAGATGATAGTTACAATACACTTACTTGTATAAGTCATATTTTTAGTAGTCATTAAGTGTTAGCATTCAGCCCAAGCCCATCCTGACTTACACCCGTAGGGGCAAGATGGGGAAAGGATCCACTGCTGCCACTTAGGCAGCAGGTGGTTA
>JANZXV010000009.1:1039299-1053768 GCA_027576455.1 Erythroxylum roigii
AAGCCCATCCTGACTTACACCCGTAGGGGCAAGATGGGGAAAGGATCCACTGCTGCCACTTAGGCAGCAGGTGGTTATGCATGCTCATGAGTAAGTTTAGGGGGATTGTAAACAGCAGAGGTATATATAGCAAAACAGAGGGGAGAGAGAGATATTGATTGATTTGTCAATTGTTATACCGTATAAGCCTGGGAATAGTTCCAGGAGGAAACTTTTGCTGTTCTTACACATTATACGTAAATAATACAATCTTCGATAGTTTTACCTATCATTAAGATAGTCAATTTGAATAAAAATTACATATTATTTACACACATAAAACCATTTTTTGGGTGAGCTTTTGAGCCTAAAGCAAAATACATAAAAATTTAAGCTCTTTTATTCTTTCATGTGTGTTATCATGCATAGTAATTCTAGAACTTATTTTATTATACATATTGAGACCAAATTTTGTTAAATTAGAAGCATTAAAGTGATAAAGATACTTAGATTCAACAATTGTTTAAGCCTATTTCTTTGAAAATTACCCTACTACATTTTACCCTAAGGAGTAACTAATTTTGAGCTTTAGCCTTTTTCATCGATTATAACCACATTATTAACCTTTACCCCCTATTTTTCTTGAAGACTTTTTATTAATTTGAACCATAAAGTTTATTTATATTACTTGATTGTTTGAAACTTGAAAATTTGAAAGGTCCAATATTTTTTCAATTCTAGTACATGATGAATGCTCGAAATTATTTAAAAATATATGTTGCGAGCATATAAAAAAAATGTATTGTACCAATGGATTTATAACGCAAGGTCATATATATAGTGAAGTAACAAGTTTCTTGTAATGTTTCCTTTGTAAATTTCCTTCACATTTATCACACTTTGATTATCCTAATCATACCTTACCTAAGACCCATTAAACCCTTATAAAGACCTTTTGATTTTCGTTTCTAGTTTACATAGAAATGGTGAAGATATGATGATATTGCAAGCTTATGGTTACAAGTTCTACTCTGTATTGATTTGAGAGATCTTATACTTTTCACTATAATTATACACCCATATTTAACATGCTTTGCTTGTTATTCAATAGTTTTGTTATATTTCTGGTACTTAATTCTCTTCAAGTGCATTTATAGGTCATAATTGCCTTCTTGAACCTAAAAGAGAAGAATTCAGATAAAATCATGGCATAAAACAAATATTTGAAGTAATTTGGATTTACACAATCGTGTATGTATTCGTGGAAGTCTCTGTGAACATGTAAAGTCACGATTTTAGGTGTTTTGGGGCTATACAGTCACCTACACGACCATGTAAGTGACCATGTATGTTCCATAAACCCTAATTTTTACTATAAAATGACATAAGCAGAGGCAAAACAAGGAGAGCTGAGTTATTAAACAGTTTTGAGACGTGAGACACCTAGAGTTTGATTAAGGGACGAGGAAAACATGAAGAATATGTCAGGAGATTTGTTAGATAACAACATCATAGCCAGGTTTGCAAGAAGATCCAATAGAATAAAAAAAAAAGGAGATTTAGAATTAAGAGGTCTTTGTTTTCTATTAGTTTTTCTACGGATTTATCTTTGTTTTTTGATTTCTATGAGTAACTAAGCATGTTTAGTGCCTAGGTGTGATGAACCCTAAGTGGAAATAACAATATGTTTTGATCTTTTATTCATTGTAATTATGTTGATTGATTTATTGTGATTTAATTATATGTTTTATTCTTGTTCTAATATATCCGAAATATTAGTGCATGATTTGATTTCATATGATTGAGATTGAGAAATCCTCTTATATGAATAGATCTACCATAATTGGAAGAGGTTGCGAGCAAACGTAGTGATTGGCTGACATAAATCCTTTAGATTAAATTCAAATCTAAATATTTAATGTATTTAAATTAAATATGTAGATTTAATTTAAATAATTAAATATTCAAAAACCAATTATATAATCCCAAGAGTTTTAACTAGAAACAGTTATTTTAATCAACTGGATTAGTTATTAATAGTTTTGATAAAGGTATTAACATAAAATAGGAAATTTCACGATCGAATAATCAATAATATAATTGCATAATAGAGAGTTAATAGTTAATGATTCTTAGGATAATTCATAACCTTGCCATTATTATTTGATATTGATTTTTCTATATACTTTCCTCTGTCTTGAGTTTAGAATTATTTTAATTTTTAGTTTGTTTAATTAGTTTAATTTTTAATTAAAATCCAAAATCTAATCCTTAGGTTACATAATAGAGAAAGAGTAACTACTAGTAATTACAATCTTCGTAGGATTGACCGCGCATTTGCATTCAATTTAAATATTAACCTAATCACAGCCAATTAGTTGCCTTGTAAGCAACAAAAGTTGAATATATCATAGAAGCTTATAAGAAAATGCTTAGATGACAAAAAATTCTTACTTAAATTAGACCAAGACCAAGAAAAATATATGCTGCATTGCAACAATTAAAGTACTGTTCACTTAACCAAAAATTCAATCTTTCACTCTAGAACAAAACATATCCATCTTCATTATCATTGGATGCAAGAAGTATTAGAAGAAAAGCATATATAGCTTGATAAGGTTTATAAAGATAACAATCGGTTCAATATGATGACCAAAATAATTTTGACAAAGATGTTCGAAGATTACTATTAATGATTTAGTATGATAGTTCCCTCCTATTAAATTAGAAAAGAGGAGAGTTGTTGGATTCCTCCATAACTGGGAAACGAAAATACAGCTTTTAAACGTTTTTTCTTTCCCAACATGAGCCTCATATTTTCGAAAAAAAGAAAAAACATGAACCTCACAAGATAAACAAGGAAACCAAAATTCTCAACAATTATATTACACCAAGGGTCCTAATATTTCCATATTACCCTATCATTCTTCCAGTGTCACAATTTCAATTATCCCCACAAAGTTTAAAATTAATCAGGGAGCTGCTTATCACCAAGAATTGCCTCACAATGCCTTGCCTTCAGGCAATGCAAATAAACCACTAGAACAACAAATCTGTCCGCATAGACAGTTGTTAGTCTAACCAAGATGATAACTGGAGAAGCTCAATAAGCAACCATAAGCCTCCGGGAAAGCATTTCACAGTGCTAAAACTTGAGACTTGTGATCAATGCCGTTGAATATCAAAGTCCCAGACATGGGAACAAATTGTCGTGTTATGAGCTGTAATGAGGCCAAACGAAACAAAACCACAAATGAAAAAGTTATGTTGAAAAGCTAATTATAAAGGTCATTAGAAATGTGTTAACTATCTATACTCAGGAATTAAGGAGACCTTGATCACTTCTTGTGATGCAATTCCTCCAATGAAGGCAGCAACAGCATGAAGCTCTGAAGCACCAAATCGGCACATTTCGCTTATAAGGTCCTCAGTCAAGTTTGAACCATTGCAACCCCAGTCATTAAGCAAACTCACTGCTGTAGTTTTCAGTCGAGATATATCATCATCCATTTCCCTGTTGAGAAAAAAAGGGTTGGCATGCAAGTCTCAAGTTTCTAGACACATTATATTGGTTTTGAAAGCAGAGGGCAGCTAGCAAGGTTTCATCCGTTACCCATCAAATTGCCCAGGAAAGCTATTACAATTAGCAGCAAAACGGTCAACTGCTCGAAGCAGGACGTAAAACCCCATGGCAACACTGCAAAATATAGACATAAAGTCACAGATTGCTTGCATCAAAAATTACTTTTCCCACCCGGTATGTAACCCTTAACAGTTAATCTATGCTTTTATTACTAGAGGTAATGTAAAAAAATCTCAACTAGAAGAATAAATACCATTCATCACAAAATGATGTCTCTTGCCTGCTATTTTCCAATATTTTGTTTCGGGAAGAAGCAATAAGATTGAAAAACATGGATAAATGTATATCATCTTGTTGGTCTTAAAGCATAAACAAGTAACCAAGCCTTACCTGTACTCCTCATTGGTTATATACTTTTGCAGATCTGGTATGGAAGGGTTGTTAAACTCATCCTCTATAAGGCGATATCTGCAAACCTGCAAACCAATAAACCAGGGAAACTTTAGATTTCTTACCTAAGTGTTAACCATAAGCCTAAATAATTAGCTGCCACTTCACTCATCTTAACATTCTTCTGAAGCAATTTTCAGTTTCCAAGAATGCACATTTTGACATGTGATAGGCTTGATCTAAAGGTGCAAACTTTGTGAGTAATCCAATGCAAGGTATTACACAACTCAATAACAACAATTCATGTCAGATTGTGTTCTAAACCAAAAACAAATACAAAATTTTAGTAGCAATGCTCATTAGAAGATAAGAAAATACATAAGTTTTCTATCATCACAAATCATGCTAGATTCTCTGTTATAACCCTCCAAAAGAAAGTTTTCCGACAGAGAAATTCTTAAAACAGAGCACATACTTCAAAAAAGTATGTTTACAGTTGCCAAGATGATTTTGTCACACAATCATTTTTGTTACCAATATTTAACATGGAAATGCAATTATTACATTTGCAAAAACTTTAAAAGGTTACCTTTAGTTTTCTTGAATTTTTACAGAAGCTTTTTATCATTGTCTTTGAGATGCTATGTGGATCTCTACCAATTTTCTTTAGAATTTCTCTTACTCGACGCTCAACAATAAGAAAATCAGCCTCAGCTTTTGCTTGGTATATCTTCTGCAAATTTACATACAGCCTACAGGAGAGTTGAAAAGGCACTAAAATATGGAACTCTAACAACAGTGGACAGAAAGATGCGTAACTCACTCAGTAGAGGATGTCATATCTGGTATTGAACCCTCAAGCGGTGCCTCACCGCAACCTTCATTCAAAATGAAATCCTACAAATTTAAAGAATGATTTGAGAAAATAAAACCAATTCAAGAAAAAGTGCCATAAAAAGAAAAGCATGAAAAATGAGCACTCATCTATAATTCTGTTCAATCCTAACTCCCCCTAGCTCTCCTTCAACACATTGACATCACATTATCACAAACATATGACTGCATGATGAGAAATCAGCAAGCCTCAAAAGAACCCAGCATATCTCATTAGTTACCTACACAATTTTTCCAAAGTGGAGATCTGAAGAACTTTTACACATGCCTGCCTATATACGTGCAGGTAAGCACCCAATAATATGGAATATAATACGGATTCTCACTTAAGAATTGCTACGCTAAGGAATTCTCACTTAAGAATTGCTGAGCTAAGGAACACAATTATTTCTGATCCATATTCATTAACAATGCAGTATTCATACTCAGAAATACGTTCTTTATTAATCCATTCTGGAAATAATTCTAAAAGCATTGCCTCAGCAGAGCCTGTGAGGCGTCAACAATTACCAACCTAATCTAAAAGACATTAGCTGTGGTTATCTAGGATTGAAGGAAAGCAAATTTACCTTTAAAGCAGCTACCATCACCCAAAAGTCAGATGAATTAGAACCAACTTCACTGCAGTTGTCATTTATTATTTTCTGCAGATCTGAACCTAAAATGCCCAAAAAGGGAGAGAAGAGTTACAGAATTGGCCACCATTAACTTGGAACTAAATGCTATTATAATAATTAACAATGACAGTAAAAGCTAACGTTCACCAAAATTCACGTTAGAAAATGCATGATTAGCCAATTCAATTATCTTTCAATACCTTGTATACGTTTTTCAATGAGGATTAATTAGGACACGGAATGTACAATGTTATAAGGCTATCAGCAATATAAAACAAGGTAAATCCACCACACCATGCAATCAGGCAGAACAGATTAAGAATATGCTACCAGGTGCAGCTCATGCATCTGGAACAACCAAAGAAGGTAGTATGCAATTTCCTTTGCCCTTCCAATACATTCAAAACTACAGGTACCAATGTGTCATCCTTTCACTCTTTCTAAACTTACAAGCCCTGTAAAATAATCATCAGAAAGCTACACATAGATTCCAATAAATTGCACTTACTAATTCCTAGAGGAGCAAAAACTTTGAAGGAAGCCTCAATAGCTTCTTTATAATTGTCTTCATCTATTGCTATCATCCTGGCTTTAATAAGTTCCTAACATCCAACACAAAAGTCTCCATCTTTAGGGCAGTAGCAAAATTTAAAAAGGAAAAAGTAACAGGAAGCTTGAAACACAAGCACAAACCTTGAATTCTTTCTTCTCATCCCTGGATGATGGAAGACTACCCGCATGAGCTTTGGTCCATTCTTCAGCCATCTTGACAAGAATGATAACATATGGTGTGTGCTTGTGGGCAACAGGTTCTGTCACATTTAGATCAATTGTATCTGCAAACCTATTGGCAATAGTATTCGAATAAGAAATACAAACTGGGAAAAAAGAACAGACCAGAAACACCGAGATGTATGAAACAGACGATGATGTCTGGGTGGTAGGCAAATAAAAGGTTGAGAAGAGTGAAGAGTGATGATAAGTTTCTTTAATTTGTGTCTCGGTAAGATGTGTGACACTCAATTTAACCACAAAGAAAAGGTTTGTAACACTCTATTTAACCACAAAGAAAAGGTTTGTAACACTCTATTTACCTCTTGAGCTCAGTCCACGGGTTATTTAGCCGAAGATCGTCCAAGAAGTGATCAGGCTTTGACTCAATTACTGTATGTTCCTGTTAAAAACAAGTCCACACAGCACTTAGAAGATGACTCAGAACATAGATTCTATAGGATAAATAAAGAAATTGTGTAGCATGATCAAAACCGAGTAAACAATTGCAAAAGGAAGATAAATGTTGTCATTTCACCAATATTCCAAACTCCAAATGTATCGGAGCAATAAGGACTCAGTTTTGATAGATTTTACGAATGCCAAGACTTAGAAATTTACCTTCACACTGATCCTAACAAGCCCAGTAAGGCCATAAGAGCGTGCCAATATCAACATCACACCAGCCTCTCGACAGATTCTGTCAAGTTTTATCATGGAATCTTCAACCAGCTGCAAGTGACATAAGCAAATTTCCATCAAAATCACTTACAGAATCCACATTTCTAAGGAAAAGTTTCTGTAGATATCAGGGTACTCGATCATAAAAATGACGTAATTGAATGTCTGAAGCATAGCCATCAAGAATAGGACTACAGACTACCCAAGAAGTATTCTAAATAAGTACAAGATTAGGACCCTGATATCTTCTTAATTATTAGAGCACTAAAAACTACAGCTGGTAATAATCTCAGGATGAGTGAAAGATATAAATGCATACATGTATAACCATGGGACACAGATACCAAAGATACAAGTGGAGCAAATTAAACGTGATAGAACAGTCTCGGATGCTACATTCCATTAAAGAAAAATAAACTTCTTCAAACGGAAGCCTAAATCTGTGTAGAAAGAGCTAAAATCTTCCTACTGATATCGAAGTGTCTTACCTGAGTGGCTACTACCAATGTGAACTGAGTAAAGAATGCGGGATTTGTCTCAATCAGTGCCTCAGGATTCTCTTCTATAAATTTGGCTTTAACAGCATCATTTAGCTCTTGAAGAAAAGCGCACACACATTTTGCCTTTGATTGCCCGATGCTAGATTCATCAACTATAAAGATCACAAAGCAAAACGGGAAATTGGAACCATAAACAGATGCACTATTAAACATGACTCAGAACAAGAATGTACCCATAAAGTTATTTCCTAGGTCACCCACTTCAACTCTGGACCCATCTATCACTGTGATTGATCCAACCCCACCGAGGACAAGATTTTTTAAGGTTTCAGAACCTGTTGGACCACAATTAAGCAAGCAAATGCTGGCTTTCTCTAGTGCAGTTTGTCCTTGCTCGCCCCATATCCTGCAGGGAGAAGAGACCAATAAAGGGAAAAGGAACTCAAACCTTAAAAATTTTTCCATCAAACAAACAAATAAATCTTCAGGAACCTGAGCTGGCGATCGTATTTAGTTTTGGGTTCAGCAGCCATAGTTGAGAGTTTGGAACTATGTATCTGAAACGCAAAAATACACATTAATTGCTGCAGAAAGATGAATAACAAGCGTTATAACAAAATATTATCTTTGCCTGAGCTAATAATCAGACCTGACCTATCCTAACCTTTCCGATTTAGTTACTATCATCCCAACTCCTCACCTCTTGCTTTCTACTAACGCTGTCTCTGTGTCCTCCGTCCTCCTCTTTAGCCCTTGGCTCTCTCTTTTTATGGAATTTACTTATATTTATTAGGGATGTCAATGAGCTAGGCCGGGCTGGGCTTGCCCGACCCACGACCCAACTTTATATATTATTTTTTAAAAAAATTCAAAAATGACGTCATTTTTTACATTCCGATCGGGTCAAATAATTTTGACCCAAGATCCGTTCAACCTGAGCCAAAAGATACCTGGAAGGGTCGAGTCAAAATTGACATTTCTAATATTTATTCCAAATTGTGGTATGTACAATGAGGAATGGGAATGAGTTGGCTCATGAGCGTAGATTTAGGTGTTTTTAATGGGTCGATTTATAAGTTAGGTCCAGGTCTAAACCAGTTCAAGGTTCAATTCTTCTAAGTAAAATGATATCATTTTGCTTAAAAGAGTTGAGTCTTGGGCAGCTCAGGCCTACAATCAATTAAAAAAGATATTATTTTACATTTTTAATTTTAAAAATGTATTTTAAAAAATTGATGAAGCTGACTCGTGATCTGTTGCCATCCCTACGTAGGATTGTTTTGTGTATGGGTTTTAATTTTATACTCGTCTCCGGCAACCCTAGCCACCCACCCACACATCTCCGACAACCCTAGCCATCCACCCACACGCAATAGTTTGTTTTGACTTTTGTTTCGATAATCTTATTTGTGCATCACATTTCTATTAAACAATAGTAACTTGTAATGAACTATTTCCATTTTTTGAGAAATTAAATGAGTACTCGTGATAAAATGATAAAATACCTTATATGGCATGTAACAAAAGATGACAAACAATTGGGATGAATGATCAATCACTAAGATATGAAGCTTTTAGATCAATTCATAAATTTGGTTATCACCATACTCAGTAATTTGCTTAGGCCATCGTATGGACAGTTGTCCTTCTCCAAGATTACATGGTTGGATATCTATAATACACTGAAGTTATATTGTTTCAACTGCTCACAATCAGTGTGTTTCAAGTTAGGTTCAAGGTTGGAACCTTCATAAGCTGCTTTCAAAGATATGTTAAGATTTACTTACTCTTTTTTTTTTATAAAAAGGAAACAGCTAGAACAAACTACATCATAAAATGGGGAGAATAGACTCCCAATAAATCCTCTAGAAGGATCATGTGACATCCAATGGGTGTAGTAGTAAAATAAGTAACGGCATCTGCCAGTTGCCCGACATAATGAGCAAGCCAGTCGGCACATCTGTTGCTCTCTCGATACATATGACGATGAACAACAGTCCAGTTCCTAGTGAGCAGCAGATGAATGCTTCGAACGATGGGATTGAGAGTCCTGGATCGTTGGTCTAAAGAAGAGAGGACATCGAACACCGCCTTAGAATCAACCTCCAGTTCGAGACGGCGAAATCTCAGATTCCACGCTAAGATGAGCCCGGTAAAACCCCCCATAGCTCCGCTGTCATTGGAGAGCACCATCCCGCAAAAGGCTGCCGGCAGTGGCCAAAGATGCGGACCGCTGAGAGGCTCCATCAGTATTAAGCTTGATCCAACCGGGGGGAGGTTTGCTCCATCCTAGGAGTTGCTCCTGTCGCATGCTAAATCCACTAGAACCCACGCGATTGTGCCATCCAGCTGAGGAGGGAAGCTGACCTGCATAAGACAAAATAAAGGAGAAAGGTGAGGGCGGCCAAGTAAATTGACTATTAAAAAGGGTGAGATTTCTCCATTGCCAGAGGAACCAACAGGTAATGCCAAAAAGGGTCAGCCAAGCTTGACCGCGAAGATGCAGGCGAAGTTTGAGATTATGGAGGATCCATTCCCTGAGTAGCATGGTGAAAAGATCAGCTGGGACGAGGTGTGGAGGGAATGTGCCCCAAACTTGGCGAGCTTTATCACAGTCACGCACAACATGTAGCGAGTATTCCTCGAGGCCACAATAATAGCAGGCTCCATCTGAAGTACAGTGCGTACGAACACCGTGGTGGTTCGTGAGTAGCCAATCATGAGCTAGGAGCCATAAGAAGGACCAGATGCGGTGTGGGCCCGGCCACTTCCATATAACCTTCCAAATATCAAGTGCCTCGGTAGTGTCATGGCCCATGCACATGTTATATGCAAAAGTAATGGAGAAAAGCCCATCGTCGGATCTTCCCCATATCAACTGGTCCGGGCCAAAGGCGGGGTTGGGGGGAAGCGTGCTGGCAATCATTTGACACAGAGAAGGTGGGAGGTAGGGTTGGATCACGTGCCAAAGCCAGTTTCCATCTGAGTCGACAAAGTGTCTGATACTGAGGTGATAAAGGGAATCGAGAATCGAGAGTATAGCGTGGGAACTCAGTAAGATTTGCTTACTTTAATGTTGTATTTTCTTGCTTCGTCATTGTGGAGGAGTTACTTTAATGTAGGTTTTCTTTCCTTTTATGACACTATTTCCAAATTCTTACTTTATGTAGGTTTCCTACCCTAGGGTTATGCTACTATATAAACCCCCCTTGGGGGTCCTTTGTAACATTGTATTGATGTACTCTTCATTAGTCCTAGAGTTTGTGTGAGAGAGAGATAAAACACTTGTAATTTTTCTTTCTTTGACATAATGCATATTTTTGGGCTCTCTTCGCCCCGTGGTTTTTTTTTCTCCCGACACCCAGGTTTCCACGTAAAAATTATTTGTGTCCTTCTGCTATTTTTTCTTTATTTACTTGATTGAATCCATTGTTTTTGCGACTACTAGCACAACAAACTGGTATCAAATTAAGGTTCATTTCGATCAATCAAGTCTTATCGCCATGTCTCCTTCAACCGAATTTGACATCGACAAATTCGACGGAAAAAATAGTTTTGCTATTTGGGAGGTCCAGATGCGAGTCGTTCTCACATAACATGGATTGAAGAAAGCTTTGTTTGGCAAGACAAAGAAACTTGCCAATATGTCAGACGAGGATTGGGAAGAGTTGGACGAAAAAGCCTTGTCCACTATTCAGTTATGCTTAATGTGTGAAGTGCTCCAAGAAATAGTCCATAAGACTATCACCACAGGAATTTGGTTGAAAATAGAGTTCCTTTATATGACGAAGAGTCTGACCAACAAACTTCGTCTCAAAGAACGTCTCTTTATGCTCAAGATGTTTACCTGTCCCATCTCATCTTAATGAATTTAATTCCATTATTATTGGTTTGGAAAATCATGATGTTAAATTTGATGATGAGGAACAAACAGTGCTTCTTGTTATTTCACTACATCATTTGTATAAACACTTTAAAGAAATTATGCTTTATGGTAACCGTGAAACTCTCTATTTAGAATCAGTTAAACCTGCTTTGTTGTCTAAAGAAAAGTTTGATGCTTCCATTGAGAAGGAGGCTGAGGGTTTAACGGTTAGAGGTAGAACTTTTGAGATGGGAGAGAGTAATAAGAGCCATAACAAGTATAGATCTAAGTTTAGAGGTAGAGATGCCAATATTACATGTAAATATTGCAATAAAATTGGACATAAGGTTTCAGACTGTTATACATTCAAAAATAAATTTGAAAAAAAGGTAAAAACAAAGGTAATCAATCTGATTTTGGCTTCTGTGGTTGATTCTAGTTCAAGAAGTGATGTTCTTTTGGTTGTTCAAAGCAAACAACATCTAAAGATGAATGGATCCTAGATTCCGATTGTACTTTTCATATGTGTCCTCACAAGGATTGGTTTGTCACATATGAAACTACTAAGGGTGTTGTCCTTATGGGTAACAATGCACTGTGTGATGTAGTGATGACAGCGCGTCGTAACGTTAGTCAAAATAAAAACTAGACTCTTACTATAACAGTGTTGATTTTAGGTCAATCCCACAGAGAGTGTGTGTAAAGTTGTTGAAATAAAATTAATAATTGTTTAGGTTAAGCGGGTTTGGAGTTTGGAAATAATAAAATAAAATGAAACTAGACTAATAAAAACAAATTAAGGAAAACAAGCGAAAAATGATAAAAGTGGGGAATTCGGTAGGCACCTGATTCTTTGGTTCAATCTCGCCTACACCCTAATTAAACATATTTCATTGATTTGTTGTTCTTAAACCTCTCCTAGCAACTATTAATCGTGGGTTAATAATTAACCCAAGTTTTCCCTTAAGTAGTGTTTAATCAAAATACGATCGTTAATTAAACCTAACCACCAAATAACCTAGGATATGATTTCTAGATTTAATTAGACAATAACATTATGAATTAGAAAAACCGATTAATCAAGGCAACAACCACATATGATGCATCATTTAACCTAGGTTATGTTATCTCTAATGATTACGAAACATTAGTCGCTACACATGAATTTCAACATAACAATTACGGATTATATTGAAATTCTAACAATGAGTTTGCAAATAAACGATTCAATGAAAGCATTAAAATCATCTTTTTACAATACCCAATGGGTTCATACAAAAATAATTGAACAATAACGAGAACATGATTATCCACACACAAAACTCAAACAATTCTTATGAGAGAAAAGAACAACAAAAACAGTGAAATAAACTTAACCCAGGTCGTCAGCGTCAATGTCAATTCCAAACTGGCGTCAAGACGTCTAACCCTTCATGGGTCTCTCCAAGAAATAATGTCCCATCGAAGACTCCCTGTGGCGCCTCCCTTCCTTCCTCTATCTCACACTACTGCGCCTCCTCTCTATTTTCTGAACTAATTTTTTATCTACTTTACTGTTCAGCTATTTAAAACCCTTAAACTAAACGTCCCTCTACCTCTACATTTTATTCATTCCTTCTAGCTGCTAGTGTGCGTTGTCATTTTGGCTGCTCACCAGTTGTTGTATTGCTTATTTGGCATGGACTGTGGCACTGCGTTTTTTAGGTCCTCTAAATGTCCAACGTGCTGTGTCATTTTGGTCCATGCCTCCAGCTGCTATTTTGTCATTTCTTCATTTGCTGCTTCCCTTGGCTGTGTCGTTGTTATTCAATGTGTGTGAGTGCATGAAATAGAAATGTTGCTTGCATGTTGGCCCAACTTTGTTTTCTTCTTTTGTTGGCGTTTTGTTCTCACTGTACTGTTGTTTTACTGCTCCATACCTCCCAGCTAGTGCGTTGTGGTTTTGATCTTTGCTCCCTGTTGTAGCGTTTTGGCTCTCCTTTATCCATTAAACTCTACCGTCCATCATCCTTTGTTGTGCTGCCATTAATTCACATTCTTGCATGCAAAAAATTGCACGTGAGTGATGATTTTCTACTTCCTTAAGCTTCCAACATGTGTTGTCAATTAAATCACTATCTTGCATGGATGTCGTGAGTAAGTGATTCTTCTTCATTATCTTATCATTTTTCTTGTCTTCTTTTTTTCTTTTAATTTTCTTCTTCTTGCTCCATAAAGACAAGTGAAAATTAATCTTTGGAGAATAGCTAAGATATAGAGCTTTCAACTCACTTTAACTTCTTTGCTTTCGAATTGTGCCTAATATCATATATGAGTCAAAGTAAGTATCTTAAGCAATTTCATGTCAATAATTGCTAAGTGTTATGGAATAATTTCTTAATCAATTAAGCACTTATTAGATGGGGGAAAGGTACAATCAATATTAAAACTCATGATGGTGTTGTTAAAACCCTCACTAATGTTCTTCACATTCCTAATTTGAAACGCAACCTTATTTCACTTGGTACACTTGAGTCTCTTGGGTGTAGGTACTCCTTTGAAGGTGGAGTCATGAAGGTGTCTTGAGGTAATCTTGTAATCCTTAAAGGGAAAAGGCATGGTACTCTTTATGTGTTGCAGGGCTATTGGTACTGTTGATGTTGCCTCATCTAAGTCTCACAAAGATGCCACCAAGTTGTGGCATTATCACCTAGGCCATATGGGTGAGGAAGGTATGCAAATCTTGTGCAAGAAGGGTCTATTGAGCTAGAGTTCAGATAATATGGAGTTCTGTAAACATTGTGTCTTTAGTAAATAAATTAGAGTGAGTTTCTCTTTTCTGGGGTTTCACAGGACCAATGGTACTTTGGATTATATTCATTCTAATCTATGGGATCCCTCTCGCGTTGCTTCTTGAGGTGGTAGAAGGTCTATGTTGACGATTATTAATGATTTCTCTTGTAAGGTTTGGGTGTTTTTCCTAAAGAAGAATGAAGTTCTTCCCACTTTTAAGGAGTGGAAAACCCTGATCAAGAACCAAACAAGTAAGAAAATTAAGTGTTTGAGAACTGACAATGGTTTTGAGTTCTGTAAGATGCTTTTAACGACTTATTTAAGAAGGAAGGCATCGCTAGACACCACACTTTAGCTGTTAATCCTTAGCAAAATGGAGTTGCTAAGCATATGAACATGACTCTATTGGAGAAAATT
>JANZXV010000009.1:1125704-1136504 GCA_027576455.1 Erythroxylum roigii
AAAGGCATTTAGCGAAGAAGAGGATCCAGATATATGAATTGAATAAATGGAGGTGTTTAGTGGACTAAAAGAACATGTTGTTCACAGATTTGTTGTATTACGTGTTTTTCCATCTTACAGAAGATGCTTTGACCCTCATTTTGGATCTCCTTAATTGCGTTAGATTGGTATCTTGGTTTCAATGAATTGGTCTTGCGTTAGATTGAATTGGTATAATTATATTGAATTGTTGAATAAAATGGGTCTATATGTTTATTATTATTATATTTTAATCTTTTATTATTATTATTTTCAATAGGGCTATTCAGGTATACCTTGCAGTTTCGTAATCATTTTACTCACTTCAATTAAGAGACTTGATGTTTCTTAATGATACTTTAGTTGACTTACTTACTTGCAGGCAATAGGACATGGGATTTCAAGCTCATTACTTTGCATTGCTGCTGACCAAATTGGCATGGACAAAGCAAGTATTGAATCTAGAGGCTGGAATTTCTTCACTTGGTACTACTTTAGCTTGGGGGTGGCCAGATTAGCTTGGAATTTCTTCAGTTCAGGTTTGCTTTGTTTCTTATCATAATGAAGGCAGTATTTGTTCTAGTTTTTTTCTGGTGAGTGATCCTTATTTGAGTATTGCACTTCTAGTTGAATTTTCATTCTCTTCAGTCCCTTCTTTGGTTGAATCTGCATGTGAGGAACCATATTGTTTTACTTAACTCTCTTCTTTTTGTTGATTGGAGTGCAGGTTCTTACAGTTGACCAAGTAATATAAATACTGCTCAAGTTTCTGGAAACAAGAGATTAGAAGGCTTTGTTCTTTAGAGGCAGGACCATCTATTCTTCAAGCAACGTAAGGGTTTGTGAATGTACTATTCTGAAAGTAATTTGTGTTATCTGTCATTCTTTAAGCACCCTGGAGTTTACATAGCAAATTATTAGTTCTGTTATTTCCTGTCAGCTGAACACTTTGAGATTTTAATGATCATGCTTCTCAGGAAATACATATGAATCCGATAAAACATAATTCTCAAGGCAATCCATATTCAAAATCAATTAAAAAAGGATTCAAAAAGGATTCACATTGGATATTACCTCAACTTCTCTAATCTCGTCCTGTTCTCGTCTACTTAGCTTCAAGATCCGGAACTTCAGAAACAAAATAGGATAAACAACATAAACATCGAATGGAACAGAATTATTCACATCGATTGAACAATCAAGAGTGATAAAAAAAGTTACCTGCCATCAAGGCTTCTTCCATATTCCTGCTTTCGGACCTCTTAGGGAATACATACTTGGCAGTCTCATTTGCCAACTCAAAGAAAACTATGAAAAAATAATGAAATTTAGAAACAACACTCAACAGAGTTTTTTCTCAAAAAACTAAGAACACTCAACGGACTTGAATTGAAGCAAAAGAAACAGTTTTTACGTCGCTGAGAAACAGAACGGACTTAAGGATTGAATAAATCAAAAGACTTCAGTGCCTCTTTTTCATTACCATTGAAAAAACTAATGTCTCCCATTCTAGATGACACATCAAGACTAAATAAATTGATGTACAAACAAAACAAGAAGTCGGTAAGCTATTAATTGGTATGGATTGGATTAGCTGATCTTTATCTGAACTAAAAAGGGCAATGGATATCCTATACAATTTGCTAACCTTCCCTAATAGCTCCATAAATTGTTCTTGAAACTTTAAGTCTCCATGGAAGTAGCTTAAATTCAGAGAGATTGATTCAAAATGGAAAAAGAGTTGGTTGTTTTCATTCCTTTACTTCTCCATAAGCAAACCATAGGATGACAAGTTGTGACAAAAAATGTGAAATTGAAAAGCAGTTGCTCACATATTAAAATTTGACTTAAGAGTTGGTTGTTTTCACTCCTTTACTTCTCCATAAGCAAACCATAGGATGACAAGTTGTGACAAAAAATGTGAAATTGGAAAACAGTTGCTCACATATTAAAATTTGACTTTTTTATAATTTAATATTTTGAAAATAAAAACTCTAAACAAATTTAATAAATTAAATATAATTTGATCAACTTAAATTTGGACTGAATAAATTTTAAAGTCATATTAATTGTAATAAATTAGTCGGGTTTTGATTGAAATTAATAAATTAAATTAATTTTAAGATTTTAAATTTAAGATAAAATTTTAATTTGAACAAACCCAAACAATATTAGTTTGAGTTTGTTTAACAAGAAAATAATATTAGTGACCAAATTATGTTTTGTTACAATAAAAACAAAATATTCGTTACCAACATATGTTTTGTCACAATTACAATTAATTCCCGCCAAAAACAATTTTGCGCCAAATTTCATGAGCTTTTAGTGACAAAACTTAGTGATAAAATAAAGTTTAACACTATTAATATATTTAATAGTGATAATTTAGCTATGAAAGATACTAAATTGACACAATTACTATTGTATTAGTGACAAAACATATAAATCATCACATATAATCCAAAAAATAGTGTCAATTAATTTTCTTGACACTAACAAATATCGTATTTATGATGTCAAAAATATTTAGTCACAAAAAACTGTCACTAAATTACGAATAGTTGTAACCGAAATTATAGTTTGGTTATTGTGACAATATAAAGTAGATACTAAATAATAGATTATTTGTTGATATTTTTTTGTCACAAAAAGTAAAATATAGTGTGACGATTCACTGTTTCGTAACAAAAAAATAAAATATTAGTAACCAAACTATATTTTCTCACAACAAATAGAAAATATTAGCTACTAATTTATGTTTTGTCAAAGTTACAATTTATTCCCGCCAAAAAAATTTTTGTATCAAATTTCATAGACTTGCAGTGACAAAACTTAGTGATAAAATAAAGTTTAACACTATTAATATATTAATAGTGACAATTTAGCTATTAAAGAAACTAAATTGTCACAATTACCATTGTATTAGTGACAACACATATAAATCATCACAGATAATCAAAACAATAGTGTCAATCAATTGTCTTGGCACTAAAAAATATCGTATTTTGTGATAACAAAAATATTTAGTCACAAAAAATTGTCACTAATTTACGAATTTTTGTGATCGTAGTTATAGTTTAGTTATTATGACAATATAAAATAGACACTAATTAATTGAATATTTATTGACAAAATTTTTTGTCACAACAAGTAAAATATAGTGTGACGATTAACAGTTTCATAACAAAAAACAAAATATTAGTGACCAAACTATGTTTTGTCACAACAAATATAAAATATTAGCTACTAATATATGTTTTGTCACCATTACAGTTTATTCCCGTCAAAATCATTTTTCCCTAAATTGCATAGGCTTTTAATGACAAAACTTAGTGATAAAAGAAAAAGTTGTCACTATTAATATATTAATAGTGACAACTTAATTGTGAAAGATAATAAAGTGTCACAATTACTATTGTATTAGTGACAAAAAAATAAATCATCACAGTTAATTCAAACAATTGTGTCAATCCATTGTCTTATCACAAAAAACCTCGTATTTGTGACGAAATAACAGTTAGTCACAAAATAATTGTCACTAAATATCTTAACTCTTGTAGTGGACGTTTAAGTTTCTAATAGCATTTGAGTCTCTTGTACATCATTTACTTCCCTAAAAATTGTGCCAAAAACTTAATGAATCTTTTCTACGCTAAGACTTTCTTTACCACAAAATGTTACCTATAACGTGAGGCAAGTGTACTTATTGCTTGTTAGTAATACATTAGTGAATAAAGTATCGATCTTATAAGGAAGCACTAGAACATTTATGTAATTTCTTACAATTTCTTGATTAAATAATTAAAGAGACTGATTGCTGCTTGAGATTGAAAATAAAACAACACTAAACTAAAGTTAAACCAAACTAATAGAAATAAATTCATTCAATTAATCAAGAGAAAAGAAAGATTGAATAAGCACCTATTACGCGAAACCAACTAAGAATATACCCTAGAGAACCAACAAATAAGTTTGATTCAAACCAAAGAGAGCTAAAATAGATGTATAAAGTAATTAACTTATTGATCATATGTAATCAAGAAAAAGTTCATAAAGTATTTAAATATATGAAAAAATAATACTTTAATATGTTTAAAGTTCATTAAAGAATAAGGGAAAGAGTTCAAACAGTTCTTAATAAACAAATATCTCAATACTTATTCTAATTAAAAAGAATCATACCTTAAATATTACATATAAAAATTAAAGTTTCGAGTGAGGATAGTTTTGGACATGCTCATGTTTGGTGATTGGTTAGGTCAGCTGATAAGTCGAATTTATATAGATATTTGTGGAATGAATTGGATAAATTCTGACTTATTTCCTTGCGGATTTGATGGTTTATTTAGTTAATTCACTCACATTCTGAAATTCTTGCTTGATAGGTACAAATGCGTGATTTTGGGAAAAAGGGCCATAACCCCTCTTGAAGATGCCGAATTAAAGCTGATCAAGGTTGAGTGCAAGGAAAACGCTTAGCTATGCAACTTCCGAGAAGACTCCAAGAAGAGAGTATGGCATTCGGGAGGCCAAAGGAGAAAATTTAAGAAAAAATATATGTTCGTTTAACGGACATGTATGTCCGTTTAACGGACAGATGCTAGAAAGAGAGCCTCCCAGACCCGAGAGTGTCCATTAAGCGGACACACATGTCCGTTTAACGGACATTGAGCGAGAATGCAGAATTCCAGACCCGAATGTGTCCGTTTAACGGACACGCATGTCCGTTTAACGGACATAGGCGGGAACTCGTTTTTTATTTCAAATAATTAGGGTTTCTGGAGTGTAGACTATATAAGGCTAATGATCAGACCTAATCAGAGGAGGCTGGACGCAGTAATCGAGATCAAGAACTTCTGGAAACACAGACTAAGAGGAAGATAGAGAACTTTCGAGATCCAACCAAGAGATTGGGGCGGCAATCATTCTGTTCTATTACTTTTCATCTCTACTCTTCTTAGGATGTTGAACTTCTTTATGTTTATGATGTTTATTACGATGTTCAGGAACTAAACCTCACTTAGGGTGAGGGATGTAGCTTATTCGAAGGAAGTTTTGCATGATATGGATGATTGAATGTTTTAATGAAAATTTCCAGGCTTTGTTCATCTTCTTTGCACTTCATTATGTCTCTATGATTGATCTCCATAGATGCACTCTTAGGAATCATTGGGTATGCTGAAGAGTGATCCATGATTTATGCTTTAGGAAGGTGAACATCTTATGTTTAGAGTTAGAGATAACCTAAGCTAGGGTGAGAGCTTGAAGTGGTTTGTGCTTAGTGGGTTTTGTTAGAGAATTATTACATTGAAGAATGAATATCTCTAGCTGAATACTCCTTTATACCTTGAGAGAGGATATAGGTCTATTAGTACCACTGCTTTCTTAGCCTGCATTCAATTATTCCATGTTATGCAATTCAACCTTTTGAATAAGTGAACCCCGATCCCTAGTCTTTAAATCATTGATTAAATCTTTCTTAATTGTTCTCCTATTTCTTGCAATTTCATTAATTATCCAACTCCAATCATTTTTACAATTTATTGTCTATCGTATGCAAATTACTAGATTTCATTTAATTGGTGAACAATTTGGTCCTTGAGGGAGACGACTTTAGAATATTTGCTGTGTAGATACTAGGACGAATCTGTGAGCTTGCAGAAATAATCGATCATAAATCTAACTTTCGTATTCGACAAGTTGTCATTTGAATTAATTATGGAAACCCTACTGATAATTAACACTTAAGTTAATATATTTCTAATGCTTAACCTAAGCGTCTATAGTTTCTCGCTCCATATGAAACTTTTCTCGATCCTTCGTTCAATACCAAAATGAAGTAAAGTTTGGTAATGTTTTTTCATCCATTCAGTTCAAAAAATATAGCAAACATAAGACAACACAGTAACTCAATCATGAATATTTGACTAAACTAGCTACATCAATTCTCAAGAAAAAAGAGATCAGCCCATCATGGAATAAACAAGATTCATCATCTTCATATACTTCAATCCCATCTTTATCAGTATAAGAGAAGTATTAAAGCAATAAACCAAGTGAATACCTAAAATGGACTATCAAAAGCTAACAGAGTAATAGTTGGTTAAGCTAACATAGTAGTGATTCCAATAAAATAACAAAGAAATAATGCAACAAATAGGAACATGATAAGCAAACAAGGATTAGATGAGGGAGTTGCAGTGGTCTCCTGCCACTCTCAAACCTTTTGATTTGGCTCTCGCCTTCTGGTTTTGGTTGATGATCACCTAGACAACAGAATGTTAACTCTGCTTTCACCTCTATGCTGTTCTTCTTCCTCACCTCACTCGACTAATCTCTGTTCCCTTCTCTCTTCTTTGCCTCCACACCTTCTCTTTGTTCTTTCTTTTGCATTCCCAGAGTGTCCCAAAATGAGTCCTGCAGCTACCAACCTTTCTTCTCTCTATTTGTAATATTATTTTAGGTTTAGGTATTTGAGCCTTTAGACCTACAGTTGCCACATAATAAGTTGGAAAACTAAAGAAAATGTTGTCAGGTATGTCTAAATCCCTGTATGGTGATTTAGTTAACTTTTTGGTTACTAATGAGTTACCGTCAGGTATGTCTAAATCCCAAAGAGATAAATTCCGTGTTGATGCTAAGTATTATTATTGGGATAATCCATATTTCTGGAAGTTCTATGCTGATCAAGTTATTAGGAGTTGTGTGCCACAAGATGAATTTAATTCCATACTTACTTTTTGTAATACTTATTCTTGTGGTGGTCATTTTGGTTCCAAGTGCACAACTCATAAGGTGCTTGAATTTGGTTTCTTTTGGCCTTCATTGTTTAAAGATGCATTCCAATTCTGTAAATCGTGTGAAAGATGTCAAAGAACTAGTAACATAACTCAGAGTGATCAGATGTTGCAAACCATTTTGATTTTTAGTAAGATATTTGATGTTTGGGTATTGATGTCATGGGTCCTTTTCCCTCTTCTTATGGCTATCTTTATATCTTACTTTGTTGGACCCCGCTTCCGAAATCCAACCCTCTTGCGAAAACATGAAACCTTGAGCGTGGATATGACCTCAAAAGGTTCTTTCATTGAACCCCTATTAGACATTATCAACTCATATTCATTACTATTTTTTTTCATAACATCCCATAAATTTGCTCACAATTTGCTCAATGGCGTGCTCATACAAAACAGTCACCATGCTTGAACTCAATTCTCCGGTTGGCGAATAGAATTTGGAAACCTTCAAATCGGAATTTCAATTTGAACTCTTCATATATATCATAACTCTATGTCTCTTGTTTATTTTGAAGAAAGAATAACCTCAATCGGGGTTCTACAATTCAAGATATGCTTAAAAAGCTAAAGTCTGTTCATACCCTAATCAAGTATACACCAAGAATCAAGGAATCAAATATACACAGCATCAGGAAAATATCAGCTGCTGATGTCGTAACAGAGTCTGCGCATATCCAGCTGCTGATATCTTAACAATGACAAACAACTTAAGAAGTCTTGAAGGACAATCTATCATAAAGCCTCCTTATTTTAATAGAAACAACTATTCTTATTGGAAGGAAAGAATGACAATTTAACTCCAATCTGCAAATATTGAAATCTGGCATCAAAATGAGAGTTACATCTCCTGCTACTAATGATGTAGAATTATGGACTGGTCTTGATAGAAGAAATGCACAACTGAATGCTAAAGCAAGACATCATCTAATTTATGCACTACTGATCCTGATAGAAGAAATGCACAACTAAATGCTAAAGCAAGACGTTATCTAATTTATGCACTCTCTCTAGAAGAATATGAAAAGATATCATATTGTTCTACAACAAAAAATGTGGGACAAATTTCAAGCTACCTTTGAAGGAACGAATGAGGTACAGAAACATAAGATAAGTCTTTTAGTGTATCAATATGAAACTATTAGCATGAAACAGGGAGAGACTATAGTTGAATTCTTTAGAAGATTCAACAACATCATCATAGCCTCAAAGAACTTGAGAAAAATATATCCCAAAAGATACTAAGGTCACTATCAAAGGATTGGAGACCTAAAGTAACAGCTCTAGAAACTACAAAGGATCCAGACACTATTTCTCTTGATTGACTAAGAGGAAACTTAATGGTCCATGAGACAGAGCTTAGATGAGATGAAGGATCCTCCTATAAAAGAGGAATGATTTTGAAAGCTGTTGATGAATCACCTCCATCCAATGTTGATGAAAGTGACACTGAGTTACAGATAGATGGAGATGATGAATTCAATTTATGGTTAACAAATATGCACGCTTTTACAAAAAGAAAATGATAAAGAAAAGAGAAGGAAATAAGAAAATTAGAAATAGTAGGTTCATATCAAAAGCCAGTAATAGTAGTAGATGTACACAAAATTATCAAATTATATAATGTCACTGCAAGAAGCCTAGATACCCCAGACCAGAATGTCCCCTACTTCTTCAAAAGTACAAAACTGAAAACAGAAGACCCAGAAAGTTAGCTTTGACTATAACTTGGTCTGATGAAGATTTTGAAAATTTTGATGAAGAAGAGTCTTTAGTAAGGAATGTTTGTCTTATGGTTACTACTTGGAGATATTTTAGTGAAACACTCAAGTTAGAAACTTGGAGATTGAACGCAGGCTTTATTATAAGCCGAACCAATATAAATTGACTGTGTCATTCTTTCTTTTTTCTTAATTTTAAAATTTTCAGGTTTTAGTTATTGTTGTTTTTCAAATTGCAAGAGGCTTCTTTTATTTTAAAGTTTAATACTCTCTTATCGTTTATACGAAGTGATAGCAAATTGCAAAATTTTCAAGTCAAAAACAATCCCCTCCCTCCCGTCGACTGCAGCTGGCAGGTTCATGGAAAAGTGCCAATTCTTTCATCCCCAGCAAAGCCCAATGATCAAGTTTGTGAGTGCCATAGACGTAGCTAGCACCACCAGGCCCCCAAAGTTTATAAAAATTAAATATTTTGGTTTTAATTAATTAATATATATATACAAGGACATAATTATTTGGAGCTCAGTGGTACACTAGGTTCCCCAAAATCACTGGGCTCCTCAAAATTTAAAAACTTAAATATTTGGGCTCTCTTATTTTAAATTCTTGGCTTCGTCATTGGTGAATACCCTGTCCATCTAATAATGTTCCAAGTTCACTTAATTTGAAGACTTAAAAAGAGTTGCAGTTCTCCACCGCGACTTTCGGGGAACCTTTTACCATCGATCCCTTCGTCGGGAATTCGACCCTATGAGCTAGTCTCTTTGTTTCTTTTTCCTTTGTAACCAAATAAAATAAATTAAATAAAATGTTGCTGGTCATTCCAAAAAGTGATAAGGAATGGGCACAATTGTCCATATGTATGAGTTATAAGATGTCCATAGCCCTGTTCACACCTGATTTCCTTAGAGTTTTGGGTTTCTCCTTAATACAATTAACACAATTTTCAAAGTCCGCATAATTAAAGGGATCAAGAATTCTATCAAACATAAGACGATTAATTCTTTGTTTAGAGATATGCCTTAAATGCTTGTGTCGTAATAAAGCAGACTTCTCATTGGTTAATTTTCGCTTTATATCTCTACATACATGCAGAGTTTCATTAAATGAGGCAAACCGTATTAAGCAAATATAGGTTATCAACAAATGATAAAGAACCGGTCCCAAAAGGCTAAATTGGTCATTTCCAAATGAACAAGAGCAACCAAATTTGTCCAATGTTGAAACGAAAATTAAATTCCATCTAAATAACGGTACAACATAAGTCTCATTCAAATCCAAATAATAACTGGTCTTTAAAAATAACCTAAAAGTTCCAATAGCCTCAAATTCTACTACTTTACCATCGCCCACATAAATGTATCTTTCACCATCAATTGGCTTTCAGTAGCTCAAGCAGTCCTATATAGACACACTTATGTGAGTAGTAGCACCAGAATTTAACCATGTGTGTAGGCTTTTATTAAAATAGAAATACCAGAATTGGATAAAGATTAAAGGCTTTTGAAAACAACCAATCATCGTCTGTTTCACTTTTAGCTTTTTGCCAGAAGACTAAATCCATGCATTTAACCGAAACATAATCAAAAAGTTGAAACTAGATACATATACTGGAATAACCGAATCCATAGCAACAAAAAATAATCTATAAATATGGAAGAGAAATAATTAAAAATTCTCGATGATCTAACATGAAACAGGCTCTAATATCACTTGATAAAGTTTAAAATTCGTTATGGTGAAAAAAAACAATCACCAATCGTACAAACAATCGTGTCAAATCATTAAGAATACTTAGATATGTTACGGAAGCGTGCCTAAATCTACGAGGATAACGTGATTTTTGAGTCTTGTGGTTATTTGTCACTTTTCTAACTGATGAGATGTTAGAAAAAAATAATCACATCTGACCCTAATTCTTTATATAGTTTTTCTTTATACAGATAAATTCAACAATAATTACTTAAGGATGAGAAGACATATAAAGATCTGGAATAAAAAATAAAAAAATTATCATGTCGAAAAAATGAAGCATCACTACTATTTCTAACATGAAAATCACTGGCCAATATCATGTACGGCTATTGAAACATCTCTTTAATATTTCTTGGAACAAAAGAGAATAATAAGAACTTGTACGTACATGACTACAAAGCAAGACAACTAGTGGTTGGCGGTCTAAATTAAGTGGTCAGTATTTCCTATAGCTTAAATTCCAGCTCATTTTATCCAAGCCATAACTCTATACATAGACCACAACTCTTGCT
>JANZXV010000009.1:1136604-1153535 GCA_027576455.1 Erythroxylum roigii
GATAACCCCCCCCCCCCCCCCCAAACTTTTCGGTTTACACACTTCTTTCCAAGAGACTAGATGGATACGATGCTGTCCATTCGACGAGCCCCATAGGAATTGTCGAATCAGTGTTTCTAGCTCATCACAGAGTTTGCGAGGGAGACGGACAGTCTGTATTATATAGCTAGGAAGAGTCGCTATAACAGATTGGGCCAGCATGACTCGGCCAGCAAAAGACAATAGATTGGCTGTCCAACCAGATAATCTCTGGTGAACTTTATCCAAGATGTACTGATAGGTACGTTTGTTGACTCTGTCATGCAAAAGCAGCACCCCAAGATAACGGCCAAGATCCGTCGTTTGTTTGAAGCCTAGAGAGCAGCTTAAGGATCTAGAAAGTAAGGGAGGAGTATTTTTGGAGAAGTAGCACCTGGATTTGTCTTGACTAACTTGTTGGCTAGAAGCAGTGCAAAAGGTGTCGAGAATATCCCGAATAACCAAAACTTGAGCGAGATAGGCTTCAGAGAACAAGATTAGGTCGTCCGCAAAGAATAAATGGGAAAGAGGCGGTCCATTACGACCTAACTTCACAGGTTTCCATCGTCCTTGTGTCACTGCGTGGTTAATGGAATTCCCTAGGCGTTCCATTCAGAGGACAAAAAGGTAAGGTGAGATGGGGTCACCCTGGCGAAGACCCCTGGACGGCTTAAACTCCTCGCCCAGTTCACCATGCCAAGCAATTTGAAAGGAGACTGTAGTAATGCACTTCATGATGAGATTGATCAAAGACTCAGGAAGCTCGATAGCAAATAAGGTATCGTGGATAAAGTGCCATGAGAGCCTATCGTACACTTTCTCGAGGTCCACTTTCAGGGCCATGATGCCTTTCCGACCCATTTTCCTGAGCATAGTGTGGATGACTTCTTGAGTCACGATAATGTTGTCCGTAATTAACCGCCCAGGAACAAAGCTGCATTAGGTAGGGGCCACCAGATCGTCCAGGAAGGGTTTGAGCCTATTAACGATGATCTTGGTGATAGCTTTGTAAAGAATAGTGCATAAAGCAATAGGTCGGAATTGCTTAATCGACCGCGGAGACGGCGTCTTGGGTATAAGGACCACAATGGTCCGATTCAGGGCAGAATCCCATGTCTCGTGCCGAAAGATACGCTGCAGGAAAGCGGTCAGAGAAGGGCCAACAAGGTCCCATTGGGATTGGTAGAACAGAGCGGGGAACCCATCATACCCAAGGGCCTTATTCGGGGCCATGGAGAAGAAAGCCATCATGATTTCCTCAGGACTGAGGGGACTAATCAGTTCCTCCTTCGCACAGGGAGGAAGGGTACTGGTTGGGCCTGGGAACTGCCAAGCTGGGGTAGGTTAGCTTTCGGCCATGTATAAGTACTCAAAGTAGCTTTGTGCTAGATGTCGAACTTCCTTAGGATCATCAACCAAAATACCATTATCATCATATAAGGCTTGAATCCGCGCTTGGCGGTGTTTGGCCTTAGTTATCGCATGATAAAACTTGGTATTTCTGTCTCCCTGGCTTAACCACTAGCTACGGGAACGTTGATGCCAGAATAGTTCCTCTTGGAAAAGGACCTGCTCCAAATCAGATCGGAGGTACTCCTCAAGCTCCCGGAGAGGGGGCGAGTCAGTGTCCTCAAGATGTTTCTGGATGCCTTCGAGTCGGGCCATGAGGCGCTTCTTCCTGTGAAAAATGTTGCCAAACGTCGAGGAGTTCCAAGCTTGTAATTTGTCCGAGAACTAAGTCAACGCTCCACTAAAATCCAAAAGGGAAGGTTACCAATGCTCAACTACAAAGGGCTTAAAGCCAGGATGAGTAAGCCAAGCTGATTGGAATTTGAAGGATCGACTGGCCGGAGGAGGAGGCGCGTGATTCATTAAAGAGATAAGAAGAGGACGATGGTCTTATTTCAGGAAGGGAAGATGGTAGACAGTAGTGTTGAGGAAAGTTGTCTGCCATAAGTTGGAACAGAGGGCCCAGTTAAGCCTAGCTAGGACCTGTCTTCTACGCCAAGTAAAACGTGGCCCAGTAAACCCTAGATCCTGTAGCTGACAGCTGTTCACACAGTCTCGAAATTTAGAATTGACGATGGGTTGAAGATGAGAGCCTCCTCGTTTATCCTGTGTCTCCAATTTTGCGTTAAAGTCTCCTCCGAGGAGCCAAGGTGAAGAGGTGTGCTGAGCAAGAAATTCCAGATGTGGCCATAGGTACTTATGGAGCGAATACGTTGGACTGGCATAAATAGATGTAAAAGTAAAAGAAATCTGATCCCAAGTAATGCTGGCATGCACAAATTGACGGTGTGCGAACAAAATTCGGACTACGATGTCTGTTTTCCACAGAAGCCATATACCGCCCGAGTAGCCTTCAGCTTCTACCCAGAAGGAGTGATCAACTTCCAATTTCAAGATAACCTGGAGTGCACGGGCCCCATTGATATGTGGCTCCAATAAAATGACCAGACTCAGTTTATGGATTTTGAGGTAATTTTTAATGATGGGTTTGAAGGTTCTTCCTCCAGCCCCTTGGCAATTTCAAATTAGGATCGACATGGAAAAGATCAGGAGGAATCACTTGCTTAGACTATAGAAGCAGTCAGCACGGGATGCTGGACCTCCATAGGTTCCTGTGATGGCTCCGCCATCTAAGTATCTAAGTTACTATTGGATGGAGACATTTCCGGGCATTCCTGAATAGGATCTGGGGGTCGCGATGGGTGAAGTATTGAAATACTAGGGGTGGAAGGCAACAGGGTAGGTAGGCCTGGTGCGTCAGGATCCTCCTCCATATCCTCGCTAACCACTATTGCCGTTGTGGGCAGGGAAAAATTCGAATCCGAGATGATAACGATGTTATGGGAAGGGATCATCAGGGCCGTATGGGTCGGCTGTGGACTAAGGGAAGCTGGGGTTGTGGGATGGGGTGGGGAAGATGAGGTATCGGGCTGACTTTGGGGCAGAAGGCCAGAATGGTCGGCGGGGCCATATGGGTGAAGGGGAGGTGTGGCTTGATGGGCCTTGGCCTGCGGCTGAGTAGGAGGAGACGACGTCGGGTTGGTCCTGGAGGAGGATGCTCAAAGCTGCGCCTGAAACGACAGAGTCTACTGTTGCTTCCCTTTAGAGGAGTCGGCCCTTAGGGATTGTGCCCTTGTCTTCTGCAGATGCGACGTCTGTGAGGGGACGTTAGGGGACTGAGTTGGAGCCGTTGAGGAACGGTCCGGACAGGGCTCCAACGGGTCGATTGTTGCCAAGGCTGAGAAGCGCGATCCTTGGCATTCCACGACTGTAGTGTTAGAGTGGCTGGTGGTGGACGTAGACGGAAGGTTGGAGGACAGACGACATTGTCTCCGCTGAACCTGCATAAGGCCGAAGCCCACTAGTGGGTGGTCGTCTGAGGGAGTAGCGCTGCGGAGGAGGGGGCTCACCCGACTGAGGGCCACCGGCAGAGTCTAGGTTGTCGGGTTGATCGCGGAGAAGGGTGGGGCAGTTCTGTAGTCCATGGCCAACTAAGCCACATTCAAAACATATCTGTGGCAAGCCTTCGTACGCCACCTTGATCGGTTCACCATCTAACTCAACGATGGACCGGAGAGGAGAGCTGAGGTCGAGGTTAGCCGCCACACGAGCAAATTTTTCACTGTAAGCTTTTTGGGTATTGCTGTCGATTTTGATCGTGCGACCCACGAGATTTCCCAAGGCAGTAGGGATTGACGGATGGTAGCGCGCTACCAGTAGGTCAGGGAACTGAATCCAGGAGACAACATTGGTGATTTTGCCATTAGCAGGACGAAAGGCGGGGAACCAAGGCTGAACAGAGAGGACATGCCTAGAAATAATCCAAGGCTCCTGAGCAAGGGTTTGCTCGTAGTCCTCCACCTCTACAAAATTCACAAGGTAAAAATCATTGGCCAGATCAACTATTTTCATCAGTCCCGAAAGTGTCCAAAGGGAAATTAGTCTTTGATTTGAGCAAATTAAAACCCATTCTTCTGCCTAGTAGCTTAATAATCACAACATTTTCCCAAACTTGATCCAATTTGGTTTTGAACATGTTTGATAGCTCAATACCCGGACCAAGCTCTCCTTGAATGAGAGAAATATTGCCCTTTGAAATTTCTATATGTTCCTCTTCAAGCCAGTCAAGGTCCTTTGTGGTTTCAGTAGTTCCTGTAACCACTGCACTATAGCTGATAGGTGTGGGCTGTGGATCAGGTGCAAGAGGAGGGGGGTCTTCCTGCCTGCCTCTGAGCTGGACCTTTTTGGCAGCATGTGTCATCGAAATCCAATTAGCTGGCGTCAATAGACACTGCAGAAGAAGAAGAAGATGAAGGCGATAGGAGAAGATGACAGCGATGACGACGAAGCAGCCTAACTGAAAATCAATCCCGTTTGTGCTTAATCCGATCGAACCGGCCGTTTCGGTCTGACTTTTAAAACATTGAAAATAATAACATATGGATTGAGTTTGTTTAGAAGGGTGGTCCAAACAAGAAATAATAATTGAATTGTAAATAACTGGCCCACTGAATTTTGTTATCCGGCGTGGGGATGGTGTTTGCCTTCCCATAAACAGTCAAAATAGAGGCCCAACCAAGGCAGCTGAAATGATCAACAGACTCCGCAGTTAGCAAAGAAAAGTTGGATTCCCTAACGTGGTGGATATGTTCAAGTAGGCTACCGATACCTTACTATATTGATTTTTCTTTAATTGGATTTAAATTAAACCTCCCTTTTTAACTTTTTGCTGCTTCCTTTACTAAGAGAATCAAATTAATTGGTGGGCCAACCAAGCCCATTCGAGACTTCAACCCTCCGTCCTGTTATGGTGGGAATACAGGGAATAAAAGGATGCCACTTGCGAAACTTCCAAGAACTTTGCAGTTATCCTCTGAGTTGACCAACTCTTGAGAAAAGGTCCTCAGTTAAGCTGATGTGGAAGTTGCTCAGTGGGTGAGGACCATCAACTACCGTAAGCCTCCAAGCAGGAGATCACTGTTATAAGTTCTAGAACAACAGCAGCACACAGCTCTAGGCCTCAGTTGCTTGCTCTCCACACGCCTCCCTCACTCTGTTGTTTATAAATCTGTCTCTCTGCAACCCTCTTTCTCTATCTCAGCGAATCGCTAATCGTTAGTCCATAAGATTTGTCTTCTCTGATATTTTATGTTAAACAGTGATGTATATAACGGCCTCTACCTCTGCCTCTTCGGTCCTGAGGGCGTCCAGGGCCAGGCTGTCTTTTTCTCTCTCCTCCTCACTTGCTTGTCTCTCTAGAACCTCTGTTGCTCCTCCTCCTCCTCCCAACCCTCTCCATCCTTCTTTCACCGCCGCCGACCAGCGCCGATCTCTCAGCTTCGCCTCCGCCGTTGGATCCCTCCGCTGCTCTGTCCCTCGCTGGAGCCACGGCGTAGATTGGCGCTCTCCGATCAGTCTTCGCGCCCAGAGTCGTGCCGCTGCTCCCATTGTTGAGCGCTTCCAGCGAAAGATTGCTACCATGGGTACGTTGACCGTCATTTTCGTGAGATCTTTGTGTTTCTTTCCTGTTTATATGCAGAAGATCATTGATGAGATTTTCATTTCTTCGTGATATCTTTGTGCTTCTTTCCTGATTATCCACAGGAGATTCATTGATGAGATTTTCATTTCTTCGTACTATTAGTGATCAAATTGATGTTTTGTAGATCTCATGTCCTTATCAGCTCTATGAAATAAAATTAAATAGAAGGATTTTTTTAACAAATTATGATGAATACAAATTAGATTTTGTGTACAGTATAGTATTTATTTAGTATTCCGAATATATAGCGCTCGTATTGCACGCGATCACTGTGTTTTCTGTAAGAACTTTGGATATTCTTCACATAGTTCCAGCTTCTGATAAATACAATGAAGGTATGGTACTGAGTATGCTTACTTGATTTCAGCTCCTGAACATCCTTTTAAGGGAATTTTTACTAGTCTCCCCAAGCCAGGTGGTGGCGAGTTTGGGAAATTCTATAGCCTGCCTGCTCTTAATGACCCAAGGATTGGTAAATTTCTATTTTCCTACCATAAATCCTCATTTTTACATTCTCATATGGTTTGCATTGTAGACTTCTCTAGTATATATGTGTATTACCCTGTTAACTTTGACTTAAGAATTTGAGGTCCTGTTATATTTCCCTTTGAATCCAATTATCTTCAGTTCCATTTTTGGCTCTTTTATTACATCTGATCTCTGTGTTTTATGCCTCTCTCTTTCTTCTATTCCAATATAGATTTAAATGCATGCTTATCTTTTGTTGTTATTTAATGCTTCGGTTCAGAACAGTGATTTTTACAGGACATTAAAGCTCAGAAATTAAGGGGTTTGGGTTTTAAAAATAAAGCTATGGATTGGGTTTGGATTAAAAAATAAATCTGAAATTTATGGTTGGTATCTGAATTATATAAAGGCAAAAATGTCTAACGTAACCACATTTTTATAACTGCATTTAATGCACTTATCTGATAATTTAGCTTATATAAATAATATAATATATTTCATTTATATTTTAAAATAATTATTTTATTCTTTGAGTGATTGATGGTAGAAAAAAATAGTGTCACTAGAATTTTAGAATAGTCACTGTTCATTAGATTTTATCAAAATTATAGATTTTTACATTTTTAATTGATTTAATTTTTTATAAATTATGATTTTTACTTTACATATATCATGATCAAAAATTATATTTGTCTTTTTTTAAAATTGTGATTCTTTTACTTGATAATTGATTAAATAATTTCTTTTCCTTATTTTATATAATTGCTAAAGGTGTTAAAAGATATGGGCTTATGCGTTGGGTTTAAAATTGAAGTTTTTATAGTAGGTTGAGTTTGAGTCTAAAATTTAAGTTCATTTTTTGGGATGAAGTAGATATGGTTTTAAGAGTTCTAAAAGTTTTAGAGCTAGAGTTTAGCTAGATTTGACCCAGCCCAGTTCATGTGTAGGTCTAATTTCTATACCATGATCAGTTATTTCATGAACTGCATCATATAAAGTGAGAGTGATAAGAGAAATATGCTTAGAAGTTTGGTACAGAATTTTTGTCGCAATTACTTGTTTGCCTCGTTAGTGATTGATAACACCATGCGTTTCCTGTACATAACAGATAAGCTGCCATATTCTGTCAGAATTTTACTTGAGTCTGCAATTCGTAATTGTGACAACTTCCAAGTTACTAAGGAAGATGTTGAGAAAATCATTGATTGGGAAAACACGTCTCCAAAGCAAGTTGAGATTCCTTTCAAGCCAGCTCGTGTTCTCTTGCAGGTCAGTTGACCTAAGCACTACTTTTGGCATACAAATTGTCTACATGTTCTAATTTGCTTCCTTTTGTTGGCAGGATTTCACTGGAGTGCCAGCAGTTGTTGATCTTGCTTCCATGCGGGATGCTATGAGCAATCTTGGTAGTGATCCCAGCAAGATCAATCCTTTGGTACGTGTTACCTTCACCATGTAGTTCACTGAAGTCATTATTAGATCTTATTCGGTTTCACCTTAAAAACTGTTCGTGCCTTATGGTTTTGGTTTTGAAAATTGTCATGTCTTTGTATGGGACTGACTAAGCGTGAAAAGCATTAATCATTCAATTCCACGTGTAAACTAAGTTTTGTTTTCTTGATTGGATAAGGATAAAATATCACTGCTTTAGGAAGAAATCCGTGTGATTTATCTGAAAGTTCATGGACTTATATTTTTTTACATTATTCTAGGGGAAAACTCTAATCACCAATAAGTGTTCTTGCTTATTGCATTCTGAACCACAACTTAAATAATTACTCTCTGTGCAGGTTCCTGTGGATCTAGTTATTGATCATTCAGTTCAAGTCGATGTTGCACGATCAGAGAATGCTGTACAGGCAAATATGGAACTTGAATTTAAAAGGAACAAAGAGAGATTTGCTTTCCTTAAGTGGGGTTCCACAGCTTTCCATAACATGCTTGTGGTTCCTCCAGGTTCTGGTATTGTTCATCAGGTATAATTCGGAAATGCGATTGTCGGAAAGTTTTTAATTTATTGGTAGAATCTCTACTGATATCCATTACTTAAGATGCATGTTCATTACATTCTTTTTTTGTGTGTTCTCGGGTAGATGAATAGCTTTATAACTGCATCATAATTTTAGCTTTCAGCATTTGTTGATTGACAAGCATAAAATTTCAGGTAAATCTTGAATATCTTGGACGGGTTGTCTTCAACACCAAGGATGTGCTCTACCCTGATAGTGTGGTTGGAACTGATTCCCATACAACCATGATTGATGGGCTAGGAGTTGCAGGCTGGGGGGTTGGGGGTATTGAAGCTGAGGCTGCAATGCTTGGCCAGGTAATTAATGTTATTGTTAATATGTCATGGCTGGTCTCTGTTAAAAGTACTCTTTTAAGTTTTAAAAGATAAAATAGGAACTTACTCATCTGAAACAATATTCTGCAAATACATTTGCAATTGCGAAGAGCTGATATAACTGAATGTATATACTTAAGCTATTACTCTTGGTTTATTAGTCAGTTTCTCCTCTCACCCACATCTGTTTTTGCCACATTCTTGTGAAAATTTGGTTCTAAAACTTTTTCACATTGAACAGCCAATGAGCATGGTGCTACCTGGTGTTGTTGGATTCAAGTTATCTGGAAAATTACGCAATGGTGTTACTGCTACTGACTTAGTTTTGACTGTGACTCAAATGCTAAGAAAGCATGGAGTTGTTGGGAAATTTGTGGAGTTTTATGGTAATGGATTCCGATGGAACTATATTGAGTTAGTTCTCCAAGTTAGCTTTATTCCATTCTCTTAGGATTAAGCTTTCATGTTTTTATTTTCCTACAGGTGATGGTATGGGTGAGCTTTCTTTAGCTGACAGGGCCACCATAGCTAATATGTCACCTGAATATGGTGCAACTATGGGGTTCTTCCCTGTCGATCATGTTACCTTACAATATCTTAGATTGACTGGAAGGAGTGAAGAAACTGTGAGAACTTTCACTTTTCTTGTGCACAATGGAAATCAACATGAAATTTAAAATACTTGAGAGATTTACTCTTCTTGTAGGTGACAATGATAGAATCATATCTCCGCGCAAATAAAATGTTCGTCGACTATAATGAGGTAAGGTCTTTATTGATCATTCATTTACTTAATACAATTAACAAAATGATAGGGATGCTAACTTTCTTCCCACCTCTAAATTCAGCCTCAACAAGAAAGAGTATACTCATCATATCTTCAACTGGATCTGAAGGATGTTGAACCCTGTATTTCTGGACCAAAAAGGTGTGCAATGCTTACGGCAAAAACCTCCTCCACTCGTTGAGAATACTTCATGCACCTGTGTGGCATCAGTTTTTCAGCTTTTGCAATAAGGTCTACTGTGCTTTCACAATTGATAAGACATCCAATCTAATCTCTTTTGTTTCACAGGCCTCATGATCGGGTTGCTTTGAGAGAAATGAAAGATGATTGGCACTCTTGTCTTGGTAATAAAGTCGGATTTAAGGTCAGTTGTTAACTTAATGATGTAGGATGAGTAGAAGAGATATCACTGGTAGCTAGAACTCACGTCAGTTGTTAACTTAATGATGTAGGACGAGTAGAAGAGATATCAAACTAGTAGCTAGAACTCACAGAACTTGTAAAATTGGGCTGTTGGAATTTAAGTTTTAGGTTTGAGATTTCAGCTTAGGTTGTTGAAATTTCAAGTTTGGAATATTTGGAATTTTAGGGTTTGATAAGACTGAAATTTTAGGTTTGATTAGCTAGAATTTTAGGGTTTTGGTTGTAGTAAACTAAGGTTAAAGTGCTGGAATTTTAGTGTGGTAAACAAGTAATGACAGAGAACTAACTGTCACTCCTAAAGTCTAAAAATTCACTTAGAAGAAAGAATTGCACCTTCTATTGAAAACTCAAGTTTACCTAAAAAATTTAGGTTCTTTTTTAATTGAAGGGCTGATTATACACATTTAGAAAAGTTCTTGGAACCTTTATTCTAATATTAAAGAGATTTCCAACTAAGCTATCCAAAGTAAAATTGAATCCTACTCTAATAACCATTCTTTATTCTTAAATACGCCTAAGTCCTAAATAAGTAGAACAATGTGTATAATTTATTATTACTTTCTTTCAAATAAGAAAAAACTAATATGGAATAAAATTCAGTCTTTGTTTTCCTTGTTGTCACACCAACTATGTTCTTAATTCCATCAAATTAAAGCTTGTGAATTAGTGTCTTGCCCTCTTTTATTTCTTTTGTAAACTCTAAGCTCTTTTACACCACTTAAGGTTGAAAACCTACAATTCATAGGTTGCAACCCTTGTTTTACAAAAATTGTGCTCAGCGTAAAAGTTTTGAATTAACTTTATTGATCCTTCTGTTTTCATTGTGCAGGGATTTGCCATACCCAAAGAGGAACAGGATAAAGTAGCAAAATTCTCATTCCATGGGCAGCCAGCAGAACTGAAGCATGGTAGTTTGGTGATTGCTGCTATCACCAGCTGCACCAACACATCAAATCCCAGTGTGATGCTTGGGGCTGCTCTTGTGGCTAAGAAGGCTTGTGAACATGGCTTACAGGTTAGACCCATTTCATGTCTCAATTTTTCCATATAGTTTCTAATGTCCTATGCAAGGACCAAGTAGTCTTTCATTCAGGTGCTGTATTATGTGAAATCCTAATGAAGATCTAATGTATCCTAGGACCAAGTAGTCTTTCATTCAGGTGCTCTATTATGTGAAATCCTAACGAAGATCTAATGTATCCTTTAATTGACTGCTACCATGTGTAGGTCAAGCCATGGGTAAAGACGAGTCTTGCTCCAGGATCTGGAGTTGTCAAAAAGTATTTACTGCAGAGGTAATTCATGTTTTGGTAAAAACATGTATTGGAAGTGCAGTAACATAATGCCATTGTTTTGTCTTCATTAGACCTGAGGAAGAAATCCGGCTAATCTTGTTCTTTTGCATGATCCAGTGGCTTGCAAGAATATTTGAATCAACAGGGATTCCATATTGTTGGGTATGGATGCACAACTTGTATTGGAAATTCTGGAGATTTGGATGAATCTGTTGCTTCTGCTATTTCAGAAAATGGTAACTTTTGGAATTCTGTTCATCTCATTAGTAAAAAAAATATTGGTATACAGATTATTACTTAAGGTCTAATATATTTTCTTACAAAATCAATGTTTCTTTGACAGAATGTTAGTTAAAATTTGTATCTGTTTGTTGCTTACACTGTTTTATATCTATATTTCTTTACCCAGATATCGTTGCAGCAGCAGTGCTCTCTGGGAACAGGAATTTTGAGGGTCGGGTTCACCCATTGACCCGGGCCAATTATCTTGCTTCACCTCCTTTAGTGGTTGCATATGCCCTTGCTGGCACGGTATTATTACCTTTCCTTCTGTTCCCTGGGAGCTTGTTGAATTTTGTTGGTTCTAATACCTTAAAGAAATAACGTGACGTCTTAACTGGTTGAGATTTCTACCTCATAATTTTTGCATATTGTAAATGTATGAGGACTATCAGTCTGCAGTATGACCATTTAACTTCTTGTACCTGTAATAGGATTTGTCTAATTACTACTTTAACTATTTTGTTAATAACATAGTGATGAATCATCTTCCAGGTTGACATTGACTTTGATAAGGAGCCAATTGGAGTAGGGAAAGATGGTAAAAATGTCTACTTCAAGGATATCTGGCCATCAACAGAAGAAATAGCAGAGGTGTGCATTTGATAAATTTGATATCACATTTGAAAGCTCAATATGTAACTTTGTGGTCTAATTTTTGTTCAATCACATTTGAAAGCTCAATATGAATAGCACTTACTCAGGGTTTTATCCTGTCCAGGTTGTTCAATCAAGTGTATTGCCTGACATGTTCAAAAGTACTTATGAGACTATCACAAAGGGCAATCCCATGTGGAATCAGTTGACAGTGCCAGCTGCATCCTCGTACTCATGGGACCCTAGTTCAACCTACATTCATGAGCCCCCATACTTCAAGGGAATGACACTGGAACCTCCTGGGGCCCATGGAGTAAAGGATGCATACTGTTTACTCAATTTTGGTGATAGTATCACAACCGATCACATTTCACCTGCTGGAAGCATTCACAAGGACAGCCCAGCTGCAAGGTTCCTCCTTGAAAGAGGGGTAGATCGCAAAGACTTCAACTCATATGGAAGTCGTCGTGGGAATGATGAAATAATGGCCAGGGGTACCTTTGCTAATATTCGACTTGTAAACAAACTTTTGAATGGGGAAGTTGGCCCGAAGACAATTCACATTCCTACAGGAGAGAAACTCGCCGTCTATGATGCTGCAATGGTAAGTGTTTGGTTTAAATATGTACAGAATTTTTAATCCTTCTTCATTTCCTCTGAAACATTATCAAGGCCTACTCCTTTGTATTAGTCAAACATTAATGCCTAAAAATGTCAACAAAAACCTTAAGGAACTATTTTATAGTGGGTAAAGGTGTGGTACCATTCTATCGAAGTACTTCTATTTGTGCATTTGGGGAATTGCTTTTCAGTGCATATAATTCAAATTATTGTATAAACTTGTGTCATTGGATGTCAGTCATTTTGTAGTTGAATTATGTGTCAAATGCCAGAACTATGGTGTGTGAATACCAGATAAACCAAGTTAAAGGCAGTATAAATGCTTGTTCAAGATTAAATACTCTGTCCGACTGATTGTTGGCCAACATACTATCTCAGAAATACAAGATTGCTGGATATGATACCATAGTTTTGGCTGGAGCTGAGTATGGAAGTGGAAGCTCCAGAGATTGGGCTGCTAAGGGTCCAATGCTGCTGGTAAGCTTTCTCATTAAACTTCTTTGAGGATTTCACCTTTTTGTTTATGAGGTCTTTGACTTTAACTTGATCTATTGCAGGGAGTCAAAGCAGTGATTGCCAAAAGTTTTGAGAGAATTCATCGCAGTAATTTAGTTGGAATGGGAATTATTCCACTTTGTTTCAAGCCTGGTCAGGATGCAGACACGCTAGGATTGACTGGCCATGAGCGGTACACTATTGATCTTCCAAGCAATGTCAGTGAGATAAGGCCTGGTCAGGATGTGACTGTCACAACTGACACTGGAAAGGCCTTCACTTGTACTGCGCGGTTTGATACCGAGGTACTTATTGTCCATTCTCTGATTCTATAACATGTCTTTCTTATATTGAGACTAGGGTTCTAACATGTCGTCTGGAAATTAAGGAAGCTAGTTCAAAATAAATTTATAATCCTCAAGTTTTTCTGGAGTGGGTAAATTTTATGATATGGTTGTTAAGCATCAGCTGAAACCCTAGGCAGTTATGTTTCAAATATTGGACCTACCAAATTTTGTCCTTGAACTTTTTTCCGTGGAACATAATGTGGTGGTACCTTGTCCTGAACAATTTTCCGTGGAGCATAATGTGGTGTTTGTTGATTGAGATGTAGAGACTTGTTTGTCCTTTAGAGGAAGTTATACCCGTGTTTTTTTTCAAACTTGGTACCTCTCTGATGCCGCCGTGAATGATGGGGAAGTTTCTTCTGTAGTAAAGGGTGGTTTAAGTAATTTCTTATTTAACGCCTCATTTTTGTTCCGGCTAATATCCCATTAATTTATTGAATGCTTGCATACGATGGTCTTGACCTGAATGTTTGCCTACTGATAGGAAATGCATGGTTTAGTATTTAAGCTGTTGCTCGTATATTTTTATCATTTCAGGTGGAGTTAGAATATTTCAATCACGGAGGTATTCTTCCATACGTTATCCGCAATCTGAGGAAGCAGTAGGACGACCATCACCTTTCACTCAGTGAGATGTTTCAATTGTCTAAAATGTGAGAAGGGAATAAAGTTTTGAATAACAGGAAGGTCCCTTCCGTGGGGACATGCAATCTTTTGACGTTTGGAAGTGGTTTATTGTTTATCTAGAAAGCCAACTATGTCATACAACAGAGTCCATAATGCATGAGAACGTTTTGTGGCTGCAAATTCCTAATATGCTTCTTTATTGACCTGATGCTGGATCTGGTTGGTATCTTGGAACATAAAATTTGTAATTTAATGTGCCAAATCCTAACACTTTGTAACTGATTGACATCCGCATCTTTATTAGATTCAGATATAATAAATTATTGGCAAGTTTTTCCAGGTATTCTTCCAATATATACCCAAAAAATAAAAATTTAAATTGGGCGCTAATGGCATTCACCTGTTAGTTACAAGTTACATAACAGCCATAGGCAAGGATGGATGTTTCCTGAAATTGTGGCATATGCTAAGTTTTTGCCAAATATAGCATATAAATCCAGATGTTCTGTAACAAAATCACTATAACAAACATAACCAAAAAAAAGGAAAATTAACTGCTTGTTAACTCAATAAGTCAATGTTAGTAACACAGCAGATTCATAATACATATGAACAAGCACAAATCTGAAACAAAAGTTGGCATTGCATTAATCACTTCTTCTTCCCTGCTTTCCCTTCCTTTAATCTTATAACTTCATTGGCGTATCTCACTCCCTTACCTTTGTATGGTTCAGGCGGTCTCCATTTCCGAACGGAAGCAGCAAATTCACCGATGGAGCACTTGTCATGTCCACTCACAATTATTCTCGTGTTCTCTTCTACCTTTATGTTTAAGCCTTCGGGGATTGCCATCCTAACTGGATGAGAGAATCCAAGGCTCAACACCAGGTCTTTGCCTTCTATCACAGCGCGATATCCAACACCAACCAACTGAAGTCTTTTCTCAAATCCCTTGGATACTCCCACCACCATGTTGTCTGTAAGTGTCCTGACCATTGATTTGTGTAAGCATTTGAGCCAGTGATTTGTCAAGAGCAAAGTAAAAGAAAAGAATGAAAGTGCAAACTTATATAGACTCACATTCCTTTCTCATTTAAATCTTGAAATTATAAATCCACACAGAAACTAAGAATCACTGTAAAGAGATTGTTTACAGAAAACAGAAGGAAGTAAGTCATAGGAAAAACAATACTTTCTTGTTTTGCAACGGGACACTAAGGCGTAGTTAGGAAAAGAATACTTTTATGACCAAACACGACAACAGGAACTGCAGACGCATCTAACGACAATGATGGCAATATATGCCGAACCTGTGTCTATTATCGAGAGAATTTTGACAAAAGCAGTTGTGAGAAAGAAATTTTAAAACCAAATGAAAGAAGCATTTACCTGAAAAGTCCATGCATTTGATTGGCCCTTCTAGATTCCAATGCCTTTCTAACCCGAATATATCCATTATCTTCCCTATCAATCTTGACTTCACGTGGATAAGTCCTCGAAAGTTCTCCCAGAGGACCCTTTACTTTTAGATATTGGCCTTCCAATGTAATTGTCACGTTGGATGGAACTTCAATTGGATGTTTTCCTATGCGGGACTCCTTACATTCTACGGTCTTTCTCAAAAAGCCAATGCGAGCTACAGGGACTTTAGGAGTAGAGATTCTACTGCTCTCACCCAAAAACACTGATCTCAAAGTGCTGAAACATGACATGACGAGTATTAAACCAAATGTGAGACTTTCACTGCTTTCATGCAATTACATCAGCAAACAGAAGCCAATATGAATGGCCACAAACATATTTTTCCATCATAATAGTCTGTTAATTGGCATACATACTTGTTGATAGAAAAATGTATGACCAATCCCCCTTGATCTACATACTAAAAAGCAGCTCAGTGGTTAGTAGTGTTGAAATTGTTTTGAAGGTTGCGACAACAATACACTGTTTAAAGGAAATGAAAACTTAGCTTTTGCAAGCAGAATTCATTTGATAAATAAGCTAATAAGGTTCTCTGTAAGGCTTGGTTAACAAATGGGCCAGGTTTGAGCAAAATGAGATCAAAAGCAGCTTAATTTACGACAAGTTTCAAAGATAAAGGCTCATTAGGACAAGCTTATGTAAGATGAAGGCTCATTTAGGACAAGCTTATGTTCTGGCTCGTTCATCAGCATAAAAAAATGACTCAGCTGGACCTTACCGCTCACCTTAGAATTATAACGCAAATCATCATCTTGCGCCAACAAACCGATAAGCCACGCAAAACCCATTTCCAGGTTACTCTCAACCAGCATTCAGTAAATGCTTCTGTAAATTTAATGTGATTTAAAACGGAAAAGCATTTCTTTGAACACTTGCAGATACCATATCTAACAGAGTCAAGATCTTGAGAACAAAAAGATGAAAAACAAATATTCTGATATTAAATCTCAGCATACATGAAAATCAAACTCTTCTCAACCCATCCAGCTGAAAAAACACATAACATTTCATTAAACCCAGAAAAATTCTTGACCTTGGAAGTAATAAACCATCATTTTCGTGACCCAGACACAGCCAACGAAAGAGAGGTGAAATTACACACAGTAAAGCATGGAAAGGCGTAATTGAGAGGAACAAGAAGAAGAAGAAGGGAGAAGTTGGAGTTGCACCTTGTTTGAAAGGAAGAGCTGATAGAAGAAGCCATCGTCATTGGGAAGAAGGGCAGCTTTGAGTATCACTCGGCAGCTTTTCCGCTTGCTGATAAGGAAAAAAATAGAAGAGTGGGCTACACTCAGCAATTTTACCTTAACCAAATTATCCTTATGCAGGATAAGCGATCTCCGGCACCAAATTTATATATCAAATTTGTTGTAAATTGAAATATTCCTAGAATATTTTTATACTAAATTTGGTGTTATTTCAATCATTTTATACCAAATTTTTTTCAAAGAATATATCAAAATAATTTAATTATTAACTAAATTAATTTATATTTATATAACTACAATAATTTAGTTCTTAACTAAATTAATTTATATTTATATAACCACAATAATTTAGTTCTTAATTAAATTAATTTATATTTATACAATAATTT
>JANZXV010000009.1:1164669-1176668 GCA_027576455.1 Erythroxylum roigii
ATTGGGGTATCTTGAATGAGAATAAAAAATACAGGAGCTAAGGTGAACGAATTAAAAACACAGGAGCTAAGATGAATAATCAAGTATATCACATGGGCTCTTTTATGTGATAAGCCATCCTTGTTGCTTATCAGAGCTAGAAATATAAAGTGAGTTCTTTAATTAATGTGATTGACATGATAAGTAAATCCGACTGCTTTTGGCATAATACACTGACTTTGAGCTCTATATATCCGTAAAATGATTAAACAATAAGGTTCATGGATATCAATTAATGCCATTAGGGTCTCCCTCAAGCAGTGATGTTTATATGATGTGGAGATAAGAATGCCTTCATCATAAGATTCCTCCGGAAAATCTAACCGCTCAACCAAAGGAAATATCTAAGAACCAAGAAGAAAATGGGACAGCTAACAAACCACTATAAGAGGTCATTCAACTCAAAACCACTGTTCAAGTGGGTCTTCCAACTTCTTAGAAAACTGTGTCGGTCGGGGATGTAGATGTGCATAATATCTCTTTCAGTGGGGGATCTTAGCTATTACTATCCTCATGGAGTTATGTATTCATATATTCCATCACTATCCTCGTGTAGTAGTTAGGTCCGGTGGTATTATCATATTATTCATATATCTTCCTGTGTTACTGGAATGGGATGAGATGGGAATACTTTACTCTTTTCTTTTGGGTAGTTAGGCCTCCTATACTTTGGGAATGGCCACTTGGGAAGGTTTTATTGAAAGGGTGGGTTAACTCGGAGTTCGCAAGGTGAAATTAGAAGTAGATTCTCAGGCGGTCTTAAGTCTTATTTCGGATTCCGCTATCTGCAGCACGTCTTTGAAGTCGCTCGTTTTGAGTATCGATGAGCTACTCAATCGCAACTGGGTAGTCTTAGCCGGACACATCTACCGGGAGGGTAACCGGAGTGTCGACTGACTCGCCAATTATGCTACCTCTTTTGAATTTGAGGTTACCACTTTTGTATCCGCACCCAATAGGTGTCACTCGATCCTCCTAAAGGACATTGCTGGGATTAGTATCTCCGCTTAGTTTAGTTCGTTGTTTGTCCCTTTTATATATATAAAAAAGGGTAGGTTATTATGGTTTCATTATTATGGTGTCTGGATAAATAAAAGGCATCATTATTTCTTTTGGGCGTCTACTCGGAGTTGACTCTGACATGGGAGCTCGGATTTCGAAAGATTAAGTTAGAGTTGGATTCTCAAGCAGTTATTAATATGTTCTCGGATTCCACTACCCGCATCTAGTCCTTTAATCCGCTCGTCCTGGACATCCATGAGCTACTCAATCGTAATTAGGTAATTCTATCCTGCCACATTTACAGAAAGGGTAATAGGAGTACCGATTGGCTCGCCAATTTTGCTGTAAATTTCAGGTTAAGAGTAACTATTTTTATATCTGCCCCTTTGGAGGATCGCTCGATTCTCTTAGAGGGCATTTCTGGGATTAGCCTTCCCGGACTAGTATAGTTTATGTTGGGAGTTACTTTGTAAACATAAAAAATAAAAATGATAAGTTATAAATAAGCTGTTTACCGAACTGAACTAATTGTAACTCTGCTGTTACTGTGGTTATGTTTTGAAAGTGGTGGGTAAGCGAGAGGGAAGCAATTAAATTCTGCACATGCATTATTTTTGTCAGGCTATGCTGACTCCAGAAACCCATAAGCTGACCCAGAAAATGGGAAAAAATGTAAAACGTGAAGGGATAAAGAGTTACGAACTCACAGCTTGCAACCAACAGTTTCTTTGAGTGAATAGTTAAGTAGGGGTGAATTCGGAATATCAACAAACCTCCCAAGGGCCCATTAGGGGCGGCTACCGTTGAAGTATGGGGTATGTATCATTAAGTAAGGCGGAGCTAAATCCAAATGTAACTAAGCTTAATGCACAAACAATGGCCACATGTTTCACACATTTTGTAAACGGACCCACATGATGAAGCTGAGTCAATCAGTCAATCGCTTTATGTCTCTTTATGAGACATGCAACATTGCAATGGGTTAATCACCGCTGCTTTCTGATCGCTTGAGTTAGCAGAACAAGACACAGTCTTTTGGTTACATCCGCAGTCTAGTAGACGTTACTGCTTACTTTATGGAGAAGGGTTAGATTAGTAAAGAATCTTCGTTGTGACTTGTGAGACAAACCAAAGAAAACAAAAAAGAATCATTCTTTACTTGAGCTTGCAAAACTGTTCATCAACTTTGGAACTCCCCTTTTCTTCTTGGGTGTGTTAAAGGTTTTTGTTTTGTTTACTCTAGTGGTTTGTACTTTGTAATCAATTTTATTTATCATGGACTTTCTTTACTCCGATTGGGCTTCAGGGTCAGCTTCAAAATTCTCGTCCAGGTCTACGCCAACACCCACGGAGTCTCTATTGGTTTCTTGTTTTCTTAGTTATCCTTGCATGCCTTCCTTCCTGTTCTTAAATATTCTTCTTCAACATGTTCTGTTTATTTTAATGGTTAGTTGTCGACACTCGTGGAGAGTACAATATTAGTGAGTTCCTGAATACACCCTGTTGATTATTGTTGTTTCACTTGAAGATCTGTAGAATTATTTATTGTATATTACTTACGTCGATAACTACTTGTTGATAAAGTAATATTGTACACAAGTCAGAGAGAATCTATGTAAAAATGTTGTTTAAGTGCAGAGAGGTCAGGCTGCGGGTGTTCATTTTGGTAATAACATCATTGCTGATTCCTATTTTTGTGTTTAGGTTGTGGGGTGCGGGTAGTGGAATCGATCGAGGGCTTTGATAGAAATGGGTATCTTGAAGATTGACAGGCGTGGCTCTAAAGTACTCTTCCCAAGGATGCTGATGCTATTGATACTTGGTATCTGTGTGCCCATGGAAGTCGTGGGTAAGGCTGGAAATGCAAGTGCTGCTTCTTCTAGGCCAAATAGTGTGAATATAGGAGCTCTGTTTACTTATGATTCAGTTATTGGAAGAGCAGCGAAGCCAGCAATTGCAGCTGCAGTTGAAGATGTAAATTCTGATTCCAGCATTCTTTCTGGGACGAAATTGAATGTTATTTACCATGACACTAATTGCAGTGGGTTTCTTGGAACCATGGAAGGTAATTCTGTGAGACTCAAAACCTTTAAACGTATTCTAGAATCGCCTTCTTCGCAGGACTTCGGATTTTCCATACATTAATTAGGCATGGGTGGTAGAAACCTCGAACTGCCACTGAAACACTTAATTTTCGTATGTCAATTTGGAAATGTCTTTTTCTTAATCTTCCGTGTTGCTTCAGCCTTTACCTTTCTCTTCCAATCATACTGTTTTGATCCTTTGTTTATGGTCTGCATTGCAGTTTCCTCTTACCTTTCAGTATAGAAGCGTCACTTATGTAATGAGCTTTCCTTTTCAACTTCCAGATGATTGATAGTTGTATCCATGAACTGTGATTCTGACAGCATTATAGCTGAGCTCTTATTTTTTAGCTTTATTTGCTTATGCTAGTCTTGACTGTCGGTAGAAATTTTGGGAAGAGTTTTATACTGTGTTGGTATGATTTGTGATCTCATAAACTTCAATTTAATTGGCTACAAAGAGAATCTTGAATTAGAGGAGATTGGTGCTACTCGCTAAAGAAATTAAAATTCATGCATTGTGTTTAAGTTGGAAGTAGTAGGAATTCAGGACTTCATTTAAAATCATAGTAAATAGAACAAAATTTTCAAGTAAATGAGTGTCTACTAACTCCTATCTGTTTATCAGCACGCGTACTAGTTGTTGTCTTAAATGTTAAATTTAAACTGCTTAGTCTTCTCTTCTCACCACTCTGAGAAAAACATAGCAACGATTTTGATGGAAGCTTACATGCCATGTAGCTCTGCAGCTGATGGAAGATGACGTAGTTGCTGCAGTTGGCCCCCAATCTTCTGGGATAGCTCATGTCATATCCCACGTTGTTAATGAACTTCGTGTACCACTGTTATCATTTGCTGCAACAGACCCCACACTTTCTGCACTGCAGTATCCATATTTCGTTCGCACCACCCAGAATGACTATTTTCAGATGTATGCAATTGCTAATTTAGTCACATATTTTGGATGGAGAGAGGTAATTGCCATTTTTGTAGATGATGATTATGGCAGGAATGGGATATCTGTACTGGGTGATGCCTTGGCAAAGAAACGTGCAAAGATATCTTACAAGGCTGCTTTTACACCTGGAGCATCAAACAGTGCAATCAATGATTTGTTAGCTGGGGTAAATCTGATGGAGTCTCGGGTTTATGTTGTACATGTAAACCCTGATTCTGGTCTGTCCATCTTTTCTGTTGCTAAGAGTCTTAAAATGATGACCAGTGGCTATGTTTGGATTGCTACAGATTGGCTTCCTTCTATTTTAGATTCAATAGAACCAGCTGATCTTGACAAAATGAATCTATTACAAGGGGTTGTTGCTCTTCGACATTACACCCCAGATACCAGACTCAAAAAGAAATTCATGTCTAGATGGAACAACCTAAAATATAAGAGTGCTGGACCTGCTGAGTTCAATACTTATGCTCTTTATGCTTATGATTCAGTATGGTTAGCTGCTCGTGCTCTTGATGTTTATTTCAAAGACGGTGGAAGTATAACTTACTCCAAAGATCCAAAGTTGCTTAACACAAATGGAAGCTCATTGAACTTGCAATCACTGCGTGTTTTTGACGGAGGCCAGCAGTTCCTCCAGATACTTACTGGAATGAATTTCACAGGTGTAAGTGGTCAGGTTCAGTTTGATTCAGACAAGAATTTAGTTCATCCGGCATATGAAATTCTTAACATTGTGGGAACAGGTACCCGCATGGTTGGTTATTGGTCAAATTTCTCTGGTCTTTCAATGGTTTCTCCAGAGAAATTATATGCAAAGCTGCCCAACATTTCTGCTAGCAATCAACGTCTTTACACAATAATATGGCCAGGTGAAACGTCAAATGTTCCTCGAGGATGGGTATTTCCATACAATGGAAAATCTCTAAGAATTGCGGTGCCCAACAGAGTGAGTTACCAAGAATATGTTTCTAAAGACAACAATCCCCCAGGTGTCAGAGGATACTGCATTGATGTATTTGAAGCAGCATTAAATTTGCTTCCATATCCTGTCCCGCGCATTTATATTTTATATGGAGATGGTAAAAGGAATCCAGAGTACAGTGATCTTGTCAATGCAGTTGCAGAAAATGTGAGTATCTTACTTGTATCTATTGTTAATGTCAACTGTAATTTCTTCTGGGTCTTTGTTAGACTTTCTCAGGTGCTAATGCTGTGCTATTTTCTCTGATTCTCTTCTGCTTCAAGAATTATGATGCAGCTGTAGGGGATATCACAATAACTACAAATAGGACAAAAGTTGTAGACTTTACGCAGCCTTATATGGAATCTGGACTTTTTGTAGTTGCTGCTGTCAAGGAGCAAAAGTCTAGCCCATGGTCCTTCCTTAAGCCATTTTCTTTCCCAATGTGGTGTGTTACTGGTGCTTTCTTTCTTTTCGTGGGAGCTGTAGTATGGATTCTTGAGCACCGTATCAATCAGGATTTCCGAGGTCCACCAAGGCAACAGCTAATAACGATATTCTGGTCAGTACTGCCCCTGATTATTAGAAGGTGCCATCTTGTGCAGTCTTTAATTGTTAGTCTGCACAGAAAGGTTCCTACTTCAAACTCTGTTTTAGGGCACGTATGCCATATGATTTGGCATTGCATGGATTCCCATAAACGTCCACTTGCTTCTTGATTGACAAACTAATAAAAAGGAAATGTGGTGAATACTGTAGTTGCAGTGGATCCTCAGCATCTACTTCTGTAGCATATGTAAAGATGCTAATGTTGGTCCAAAAGATGTTTACATATAGATCATATGCAGTGGTGCATGTTAATGCTTAGGTTCTAGTAATAGTTAAATACTGTGTACACACAGGATGTCTACTTGACATGTTACTTTTGAAGGCTTTTATAATTTCTTGAATAACTGTGCTACTGTGTTATATAATCTGACCGATTGTATTTTTCATCTTGCAGGTTTAGTTTCTCAACCATGTTCTTTTCACACAGTACGTGCTTTAAGCCTGATCTTCTGCATTCTGTATTTGCTTGATCAAATAAATTCGGAAGCAGAAATTCCTAATTTTATCTGCTGCTTGGGTATTATGTAGGGGAGAATACTGTGAGCGCTTTAGGACGTTTGGTGTTGATCATATGGCTATTTGTTGTGCTGATCATCAATTCAAGCTATACTGCTAGTTTGACATCCATTCTCACAGTGCAGCAGTTAACATCTCGAATTCAAGGCATTGACAGTTTGATCTCCAGTAATGAACCAATTGGAATTCAAGATGGATCATTTGCGTGGAAATACCTGATTGATGAGCTCAACGTTGCAGAATCCAGGCTTATAAAACTGAAAAATCAGGATGAATATTTTGTTGCTCTTCAACGAGGACCACAGAGTGGAGGGGTGGCTGCAATTGTTGATGAGCTTCCTTACATTGAACTCTTTTTATCAAACACAAATTGTAAATTCAGGACTGTGGGGCAGGAGTTCACAAAAAGTGGATGGGGATTTGTGAGTACCACAAGTTTTAACTTTCCATTATATGACTGACAAACATTTCAATGTTGCTACAGCTGTAGTGCTTCTTTTCAGAAAATAGGGTGGTTCAGAAACTTTTAGATAAAATTTGAATTTTCTTTAAAAGATAATTTTGAATCACAGTGAGCCAGATGTTGGAAATGAAGATAAGCTACAGTTTAGGTTACAAGGAAACAAGGGGCAGAGTATGCAAACTTGTCTGGGCATTTGATTACGTACTTCTTCTTAGTTGCAAATTATTTTCTCACTTTGGAAACCAAAAAAAAAAATTCCTATTATGGTTTACAAATTTTTATTCAGTAGTATAAGCCATAACAAGAGTACATTCTACATTTTCTGTTCTTTCTATGTTTGCATTAGTTTATGGGTTTGATGTTTTGTACATTGTTATCACGTACAGCATGCTAACAGCATGCTATTCAGTCTTATTTCTTGTGTTGATTATTGCTGGTCACCAGCAGTATCTCCCCTAAACTCATCATCAAACTTCTGTAGTTGAAATTCCATCATTTTCTCGACTACTTAAGGCAACTTTTGTAATTTTCTTAGCGTTGACAAGATATTACTTATAATTGCAATTACTGATACTCCTCCACCTTTTATTATTGTGTGAGTTCATGATTTCTCTTATATATTCTTCAATTAGATGTTTATTATGTGCACCTGTTAGCTTCTATCTGATTTCTTACGCAGTCATTTCATGTCCAGTTACCTATATATTGTTGAAGAACTTTCTTACTCATTTGTTGTGTTATTCTTTAGCTAAAATTATAGATGTAATACTTTTTTTGTCTGAATTTACTGCTTATGATGAGCCATCACACAGGCAAAAGAAGAATTTTGGTGTTGGAGTAAAGATGAAGGGTTTGATGAAATTCTTTTGAGAAGCTCTCACATATTAAATTGTCTTGTTGCAGGCGTTTCAGAGGGACTCTCCCCTTGCAGTTGATTTGTCAACGGCTATCCTTCAACTATCAGAAAATGGGGACCTCCAAAAGATCCATAACAAATGGCTAACACATACTGAATGTTCTATGCAAATTGGCGAAGGTGAAGATAGCCGGCTTTCCCTGAAGAGCTTCTGGGGACTTTTCCTCATCTGTGGGATCGCATGCTTCATTGCTCTCACCATGTTCTTCTGTAAGGTCTTGTTTCAGTACCGTAGGTTTGTTCCAGAGGGTGGCGTCGAGGAAGAGGTGGAAGAAATTGAACCAGCAAGGCCTAGACGTTCACTACGCTCAACTAGTTTCAAGGATTGGTTTGATTTTGTAGACAGGAAAGAAGCAGAGATTAAGGAAATTTTGAAGCGTAAGACTAGTGATAGCAAGCGACAAGCTAGCCCGAGTGCAGATGATCGTGCAAGTTCACCTACTTAGGAGAACTTTATTTGTTGCTTGGTGTACTTTCCTCTGGTAATTTTGAGATCAATACAGCTTCGTGTTTGTAGTTATACAACAAACTTAGCACTGTGATATTCCAAAATTCTGGAGGTTTAGGTAAGTGGCCTGGATCAGAGGTTTTGGTTTATTGAGGTTGCTAAGATTCTATTTTATAGAGAAATCTTAGGCCAATCGGCAATCACTCATTTTAATTCTTAAAGCAGCATTCTTGAGGCTAAAGTCAGATGATTTGGTGTTCTATTGTCCAGGTCCTATATTGCCTCAAGGAGTGTTGTTTCTATCTTTGAACCAGAGAAATTGGTTACTTATGTTACATTTTGTGGCATACTAAGATGCCTTATACTTCTCTACGTAAGGATATCCTTCCCACTTAAAGATCAGAACTGTTTCAAGATGTAGATAGTCTTGCATATTAGTCCCTTAATCGAGGGGAAAGTGATTTTTCTTCTATGAGCAATGTTGGAGCTTGTCTTTATTGTTGTTATCAAGATTCAAGATGTCCACACTGATGTAGTCTTTCTTTAGAAATTCAAAGAAATTGTATTAATAAATGAAGGCAATCAAGAATTTGGGAATAGGTTCCTTGGTGATTTGCATCAAAAGGTGACATAAATAGTCTAAAAGTCTCGTCGAAAAGACGATAAGGTAGAATATCCACATCTGCTTTTGATGATGTTGGAATAGGACCTGAGATATGTATATGCTGAGAGCTGGCTTAATATCAGCTTGCACTACCAGTATTTTCCACTCAACCTTCTTTCTCAGCAAAAGAATCCAGCTGTAATTCCTCCTCTGCTATCACTTACTGTTCCAAGCTCCATCTTCTAGCTATACTCACCATTAGAACCCTGAGATCAATGCAGGACAAGATGGTTTCTCTTATTCAAGATGTTGTGTTTAGTATAAAGCTACTCTTTTCTTGAATTTTGCTATTAGAAATTCTATCATTCTTTTCTCTCCGAATGACATAAATTCCAAAACGAAGAGTTAACTTAAAAGAGGTTGACATCCTCTTTCTCCAGTAACTTCTTGCTAGAACAAGGTTTACGATATCGTTTCGTACCGGCCAGTATTGGCTGGTATGTACCGTGACAAACCAAAATTGGTACAAAACAGAGAGTCGATTGTACTAGATTTAAATACCGATTGGTACCGACTGGTATTCAAAATATCAGTCAAATATTAGCTTGTATCGGAAATTTTAAAAAATATGGGAATTTTTTTGCAAAATTTTTAAACTCTCCCTCCCTCTACCTCTTTTTTTCAAAGTTTTTTAATTAATTATTTTATTTACTTTAACTTTTATAATTATTGTGAATTATTTTGGCCTTAAATTTTAGGATTAAATTATCCCTCATCGTAGGATTGACATCTTAGGTATTGTACCAACGACCCGTACACTTGTAAATTATTAAGGTTATTAATTATAACTTACACACGTCAGAAAGATCAAGCGCTTTCATGGCAAAGAGGTATAGGGGTTAGGCGTTTCACTGGAAAAGTAGGCAAGCGATTGACTGGGGTTTGGGTAGGAGTACTTGTGTTTGGTTGAGGTGTGAGTTGGGTTGATTTGGCAATTGGAAATCGATAAGTGGACCCTTTTACAACATTGTTCTTATCTTCTACGATTTGTCCATTCCCATCGCATCGTAGAGTGTGTTGGGTTTAAACAAAGACATTTCCCTCTATATATACTAACGTAATCCAAATAAAAAGCAATTTAAGAGATTGGTGTTTGTGAGGACATTGGTTCGAGTAGACAAGGCCTCGAATTCGCTGAGGTAGGTTGCCACAGTGGTACATTGTTTGAGCTTGTAAAGTTGAGCCTCATGGTTGAGGAAGGAGGATGGCTGAAACCTTAATTCGAGTTGTCGAGTGAACACATCCCAAGTAGAAAGTTGTCCTGTGGAATACATCCATTGGTACCATTGAAGTGCTAGCCCGGTCATATAAAAGACAGCTATGGTCAATTTGTGGTCGTTAGGTGTATCATGGTGGGTCAAGAAATGCTCTATCTGGAAAATATCACCATGGACATTTTCTCCTATAAGGAGTGGTATTTCGAGTTTGGGTAGGCAGGTGGGTTCTGTTTGTGGTAGCAAGGGCCAACGTAGGGTAATTTGAGATGAGGTTTGGGTTGAGGAAGATGAACCTAGAGGGGTTGGTGTGGGGTAGTTGGGAAGGGAAGCAGGGGAGGCTAGGGCAAAGCTTTCTCCATTTTAGTTAGGTTGGCCAGTACTTCTATCATGATTGCTTGTTGGGTTGCAAAAGAATCATGTACTGGCTCGAAGGCACTAGAGTGTTGTTGCATAGTAGTACTCAGCAACTCGAGCTTAGAAAGCAAAGAATCGTGATGGGTTGGATGGTCTTTGATTTTGGTCAACTGTTCATCTACAACAGCCTTTGATCTAGTGGTGACACCTTCTGTCATAGTTCGGTTCTCAATGATGCTATTCCCCATTTCTGTCATAGTTCGGCTGCTTGTGAACTTAAAAGAAGACGAATGCACTCATGATAAGAATCAAACCTGCAAATTGTAAAAATATTCCCCATTTTAGGTGAAACAGAGCACCAAAGAAACACTACATTATTAATGTTGTGAAGATCTTGTTCACACAAACCACCTGTTGGATATCTCCTAGTTATGGAATGTTTGATTTTGTGCTAATTAGTGAGATACAACAGATTTGTAGGGATTGTATATGGCAGATTTGTAGGGATTGTTTTTTTTGTGTAATCTCTTTTTATACCTTGGACTCTTGTACTTGTAACTATCAAAGAATACGAATACCATGTTTTAACACCACTAAACTCTACCTAGCTGACCTCGTCTCCGGGGGGAAGATCTCACTTGAAACCAGCCATCCTAATGGTCCCTAAGGTCTTCCATAAGCTAAGACAAAAATACAAACGAGGATCACGAGGAAGATCCCGATTCCTTTTGATAATATCACACTTTTTTCAAAATTTAAAGCCAATATCACTGCCACGAGTAACTGTAAAATTGAAGAAGATATATGTAAGTATTGTTGGATTCACTGTTGAATTCAAAATGGGATCGATGGAGTTTAGTGCAAAGGCATAGGAATATTTAGTGCAAAGGCATTAACAATAGCTCCAGGAAAGAAACTAGCTGCACCAACCATGATGCTAGCTCTCCTCCCTCCAACTCTGGTTACATAGGAGACTCCAAATGTAGAAACAAGAGCCGTAAAGTACAAGGAGAATGTGAACAGCGTGAGCATCTGATCATCATATTTATAGTAATCTATCTCCTTCAGATGTGCATGCTTCCTTCAATAAACATGCGGGAAAAATTCCTTTAGGAAATCATCCATAGAAGTCACTCCACCTGAAACCAATCAAAAGTCTTATCAATAACAACAACGGAGTTCCAATCAATAGAAGCGCAGTAAGTTGCATTGTTTCCTACATAGAAAATAACCATAACATTTTGGAAGGGAGACCTGACCTGAAACTCCAAGGTCATATTCGAAAAGTGAACCTCCCATGGATCCAAGAACACAAGAGAAGATGAAGTAGCCCGTAATCTTATTCTCATTAAGACGAAACCTTTAGAGGTCTCCTCTTTCTACAAAAGCTCCCCCTGCCATGGCTTCAAGATGCTTCATATATATTTTCTGTCCTTCACTTCATCAAATTCAGTTCTTCTCTCCCTTCTAAATGACATGTATACAATAATATTACACTACTAATTTACACGTAACCAGTTATCACTTCCCAAACAACAAAACACAGCGTCCTTTCCTCCTGTTCACGACCAATATTGTGCACAACAATTCTTTCTCCCAAAATACGAATCCAAATCTTCTGTCCAATATTACTTTGTTTTATTCTGTCTTATAGAATCTCAGTCATTTATATTGTAGGGCCCACGCGGGACTTATGCGGGACCCACATAAATAAATGGCTGAGATTTATTAGACACAATAAGACACCATAATATTGGACAGAAGATCT
>JANZXV010000009.1:1200742-1211180 GCA_027576455.1 Erythroxylum roigii
CTCGAGCATCTATTCGCTTTACGCATCTACGGATTTGAGTTTCTACTCCTCAATTTTTGAGTGAGTTTTATCATCATGAATGAGAATTTGAGTATTTTGCTCATTAAAAAAAAATAAAGAGTGGTTTTCAAAAATAAAAATGAAAATTAATCAGAAGAGCGTGTTAGAGGTTTTGAGAGAATCCAAACTTATTATTTTTCCCCATATCAACTTTTTATATGGCGAGAGAGAAAGAAAGTACATGATTTCATGGGTGTGCAATTGCATCAAACAGAATTGCAGAGGCAGAAGGGTCTTAGTCTTGGGACGAAATTCTCTGTTCATTTTATCCTGTCCTTATCCTATCCTATGAATCTCAGCTATTTATTTATATGGAGCCCACAAATAGATGACTAAGATTCATGAGACAGGGTACGAACAGGATAAAATAGACAAAAGATCCTGGCTCCTTAGTTTTGGTCTTTGATGCTTGTCCACAATCTCATCGATATGAGTTTTTATTGTGAGTGGCAAGGTTGGGTTGTCCCAACCTCCGCCGAACAATTATCAGGGCCAAAACTATTGACTAGACTTGAAAAAAACACATCCTTTGCTGAAGACGACCATTTAGAAAACTGGACAGCATGTCGGGCTTTCTTTGTACTATTTATATTACAAGTTACGTCACTACAAAAAAATAAGAAATTGGTGACGAAAAAATAATGACAAAAAATAAACCGTTGCAAATTACCGACAATTTTCATTTGTCTATCAGAAAATTTGTCAGGAAAATATAATTTAGCGATGGAGCAATACAGTCGACAATTAAGGTAAGAATTGATAACAGAATAAAGAAGTTTTAACTTTTTTGACGGAATATTAGCAACGGAAAAATTCATCGGTAAATTTCCAACCTCTACATCGTCGTCTACTTGCGGTTAAACATTATTAGCTTCAAAAAAAAATGATGTCTTTTAGTTTAATACTAAACGACGTCATATAATGGATCTTGATTTAATCATATGCATGTAAAGAATGTGTTCTTAATCGAAGAACTTAGATCAAGCAATTTATATGGAACAACCAATAGCAATGCTTCATAAAGACCAAAAGCACACATTTTCAATATTAAAGCCGTGCTATTCCATCAATTAATTAGCTTTTTTGGTAATTACTGGCTAATTTTGAAGAGGTTGCGCAACATTGTTTGTAAAAGAGCATCAACACATACTGAGGAGTGTTAACGTGGAAGAAAAAGACCTCTAAAACATGAGAAACAGACAAGACATTGCCTGCTTTCTCCATGGTGGAACAATACAAACAAGTGAAGCGAGCAACACGAAACCCTAATCGACCACCAAGTTAATAAAGGAGTGAAGAAGGTTCCACAGTTTGTGGTTATATGTCTTACAGATACATTTGATCGCTTTTACTTAATTAGTTTTTGGGGAAGTCAATTCCCGAACCTCTAATCCTTGCTCATCCAACAAATTAACGATTAGGGTGGCTTTCCAAATTCACCATCTCCACCACTCTAAACGAAATCTATGAGGGAACAAAAGATCATGCAAGGTGCGCTCTTGACTTCGCCCATTGCCCCATAATCATCATCACCTTCCTCTTCAGCTCATGAACGGAAAAACAGCTGCAAAAGGAATTTGTCACCAAGATCGATTCAGTCATAAAACTATTAGGTGTTTGAAGAAGAATTAATCACCTTGGAATCAAATATTTATATATCGGTCATGCATTCTCGCATGATAAGGCAGCTTTAATCCTCTCGACAGTGCAGGCAATAAGATTGTTAACAGTTGCTACCGATCCAAGAGAGAGCTTCGCTGTAGGAACTGAATCAACTAGAATCTGAAAAGCAACTGTGAGAAGCGACCCGCCTGCAGACCCTGATTCGCCAATACCTCCTGATCCAGTCCCATCAGGGAAAATAGCAAATCCTGAAGGAAGAAGGGCAACGTAATCTGGGTCACCACCGTTAAGTACTACATTCATCGCCACAATGTCTACCGGTGCATAGATTACGAAAGAAGCTGTTTGATCAGTGCAACTCTCTTGCAATATCAGCATGTTGCTCTGGCTGGAATTTGCACTCTGAAATTTAAAAAAAAAATTTAACTGTCGAAGCAAGACTAAGAGATGAAACAGGATAGAATGGCAGTGATTAAGTGCTAAGAAGCTTACATTTACGCGAAGTAGAGAGACACAGTTGCCTGTATCCCTGCCATTGGCAATATGAGCCATTTCTTGAACAACTCCACCGTTAGATAGGATATCCCACTGTGTATACACAAGTACTGATTTAACCATACCAGCCAATAGTGATTTCGTCTTTTTGGTAACATAAATTAAAAGAAATCAACTACCTCACTTCGAGAGTTCTCATCACGAAGAAAATCGAAAACCCTTTTTGGGGGTACAGGAAGCCAGAAAGAAGTTGCTGCACTGAGCACAATACCGGGTGGCCTTCCCGGATCATCTACACTCTTACGGGTCATGACCCTCACATCATCAGCCCCAGTTCCGGAAAGCGTCGTCCAAGTATGGGCAGTTGACGCACTAACACCAGCGCAGAAGCTTATCACCATTCTCTCTGCTAGCTTCAACATACTTTTTCTTCCTTCTTGGGTGGTTATCACTGCGTGAAAATCGAACAGAATTAGCTGAAAATCCATTTTCACCTCAAATTTTTAGTAACAATACATTTTTTTTTCCTATAGCTTATTACCGCCAACATCACCAGTGGGAATGTTTGTTGCCATGGAACTTGCAAGCCTTTCGCATTGGCGATCAAGGGTAGTGACCCAGCGTTTTGCTCCGAATGCATGGCCCGTACTGACTAGCTGCTTGTATAGATTATGAACACCTCTATCATCCACTTCCACATGTTCAACCCATGTGACCTGAGATATACAAGTGCATTAAATACTTGCAATGCATATCAATAAATATTAGAATTATTGTGTACCTTTGAATACCCATTTGGCATCTCCTGAATTAAACATCCAGATGGCCTTCTCCGGCATCGTGCCACTGGACTAGGCCGTAAACTGTCTAGGGAAACATCCACAACTGCCCAGGTCCCGTCGGCATGTTGTTTACAATATCTTACAAAATAGGATTCACGAGTGGGGACAAGTGGAGTTGGCAGTTGAAATTCAGCGGTCATCTGGAGAAAAAAGCCAATCGATACCCTTTTACTAACTAATCGGTTGATTAATTCAGTTGTTAACTATCCTTAAGATAATATGTAAGCAACTTCTGAAGGGTCTAAGATATTAGATTATGAATTACCACTTGAAATGCTCCGTTATAATTCCCGGCCACTCCTGTTGATAGAACCTCCAAAGTCATTGCTCTTGAGACTATGCCAGAAAACATTGTTGACCATTGATTCTGGAAACCAAACATATATATGAGCAAAAGTAAAGTATCACATACTACTCACATACCGAAAAAGATCTTAGGCTTACCGCATCCATGAGATACTCAACAAGGTTAATGTGATTCATTATAACAACAGCAGTTTCCCTTGAAGCTTCACACTTATAACCAGTTGGTTTTGGACCGATTCCTCGAGGAAATGCCCTGATGTACTCCTCTTCATTCAGTGTGGTTCTTCCATCTACATTATTCATCCATAACGGTTCGCCAATCTGGGCCATTCTAATCAACTCCTCCATTGCTGCGACTGCAAGCTCAATTATCATAGGCTTGTCAGCCTCAGTAGGAGCACTTAATGATCTGAGCAAGTCTCCAGCTCCATACATTTCCCCTCCAATGCCTGGTTGAGGGCCAAAGTTACATACACCGAGTTCAAGTGGTCGAGGAGGCATAGGACTTGAAATTAGAGGATAGTTCACCACAGGCTTGCCAACGTACTTGGCAGCAATTGCCGAAATGCGATCAATCTTCAGAAAAAAAAAAAAAGAAAAAAGAAAAACGAGGAAGTGGGGAAGCAAAAGACGGGAGTCAGTTTAGAAGATTTCAGCCTCTACGATGTTACTGGTTAATTAGTTTCGCATTTATCTATCAAAAATACTAACCTCTTCTCTCAATCTGACATTTTCAACCCTCAAATGATGTTCATCAAAAGACATCTCTCCAATAGCAGTCGGTCCCCCACAATTAGGACATGAGGCGTTGCTAAGAGCTTCTCTGTACCTCATGTTCTCAGCCCTAAGTTTTTCGTTCTCAGTTCGGAGCTGCGTGTTTTCACTTCGTTCGTGCTGAGTCTGCGAGAAAGAATGAAATCAAGTCCAAGTAAGCTGAAGAAACAAAAAAAAAAATTTAAGGATCATTTGACTAAAGTAAACTCTTGAATTGTAGTGACCTTAAACTTGTTTTTATGAACATTATATGCTGATGCAAAATAGGTTAATATGATCATTATATGCTGGTGCAAATAGGTTAATCAAGTGCTGAACAAGTAATAAAAGTTGTATACCTTCATTTGGGTGCGCTTGTTTTGGAACCAAAATTTGACTTGCAATGGCTCTAGTCCTAATTCACGGCTTAGCTCTTTCCTTTGCTTGTCATCCGGATGAGGGCACTCCTTAAAGAAACTGAGGAAAATATGAAAGCTTTAGCTATGGAAAACATAACTACTGAAAGTTAAAATGACAACAAATCATCAGTTAAGCATATCTTACGCTTCCATTTCTTGAATCTGATGTTGAGTGTGGCGGTGATAGCGCTTCTTTTTGGGCCGTGGATCTTGGTCGTCACCGGAGCCACCTTCATGGTTGTCACTGCCGGATTTGGTATTCGCACTGTCGAATTCTTCTTCTCTGATTCGAGCGGCGTCACTTTCAGGCGTGTTCTGGGTCATGTCCAAATGGTGAAACTGACCTTCCATCATGTTTGGCTGGAACATTATCTACAGATCTTTAAGATTCCTGAAGCTTATGGTTTTTCAATCTAACAACAGAATGGAAAATGTTCCAACTCAAAAGAAAAGCTATAACTACCAACATATGAGTACGTAGTAGATTCATGGTATGTGCTTAGTAGGAAGCTGAAGCGCAAGAATATTAGGTTTTCTAGGGAAAATGGCTCGTGTTGATGTACCAAAAACATGAGAATATGTGTCTGTCTGTCTCTGCGCATGTGTCTTTGTAAAACAAATGGCTTTTACGCGGTTTGCAGATATCGAGAAGGATTTTGCTAGAAAGTAGGTAATTAGTCTGGCTAAAGACTAATCGTCAACGTGATATACCATTTTAAGTCCCTCAGGATGGAATAAATAGGAAGAAGAAGAAAATATTTGCTTTCGAGTAAATTCTGCTGAAATGGAATAAATCAAAATCTTCAAAAGGTGCTTCAGAAAAAGGTTAAGAGGTGGGTAAAACAAGGATTCTTTAAAGGAAACTTATGGAAAATAATTTAATTCCCAAAAGCAGACCTGAGAAAGAGTAAGCCCTGAAGACGATCCAAACCCACCAAGACTCCCGTTTCTCCCTATCATTGATGGCATGTTTCTCGCCGGAATCATTAGCCCGGCCGGCATAGTATCACCACCCAGAAGCTCTAAGTTGTGTGTTGAACTGGAATATAAAGATTTATCGAACTTATAACCAAGTCAACTTTTTTTCTCTTTACGTGATCTTCAAGCTAGGACTACTTCAAAGTTCACTTTAAGAGATGTTCTGGAATGAGGCAGAGCAGATTGAAGTGTGGCTTCTTCTCTTTGTCTCTCTGAAATGGGTCTACTAGTTTATCTCTTAAGAGTTAAACCTAGCTGATACCAATGGAAGAGAAGAAAAAGCGTTTATATAATACTAAGGATAAAGTTGGAAATTTGGGATATATTCCTTCTTCGACAGGAAATAATATGGCTAAAATCCCAAATGCAAAATGTCAATACTACAAAACTCCCGACTAAGATCTCGGAGAATCCAACTTTGCCTTCGCTGTCTCCTTTCTCTCTACAGCGTAATCTGCTCTACACAACAAAGACAAGGTAAACAAGGATCAGGAGGAGATGCGAGAAAGATCAGAGAAATGATGCAACTTTCTTTTTCATATATGTGAATGGGTGGTCTTGCAAAACCACTCCAATTCTTCAAACTTCTAAAAAAAGGTCAGAGTGTGAGGCTCTCCCAAGACCTACTTATAAAAAAGATTTGACTTGCCAGTAGCTTACAGAAACAGTTCCAAAAGATGGAAAAAAGAAGGGTTTTCTTTGGATCTGGTTTTTCGTATCTACCTTGCATAAAGATACCACTTTTCGGGGTCTTGGCGGTTTAGTTGAGGGTTTTTATATGGTAAGAAGTAGGTCTATATGGCATGCAGTAAAAGACAGAAACAGAAGCGAAAGATAAAGGGGAAGAAGAAGATGAAGAAGAAGGGAATGGAGAAGAGGAGAAAATGGGATCAGATAGAGAAAAAAAATGAAGTGGGCAGCTAGTAGTTATTGCAGAGCGCATTGAGAGGGTGCAATAGCATTTAATGGCGGAGATAGGTGTAATTGCTGAGAGAGAAAGAGAGAGAAGGTAATGGCGATGTGTTCAATTGTCGCATAGGATAGGAGAGTGTATGGTGCAACGAATGACGGCTACCAAACTCTCCACGAAAACGTTTTGGTTCTTAATTTACCTTTCAAATTCTTTCTAATCTCTCCATGTTCATTTTCTTTTAAACAACTTGTAACGTTAAAACTTCCTCAGTTCATCTCTTGTATGTTTCTTCTTCTCCCAGAAAATGAATGGTTTCAAGCGTAATTAGCATTCTTTGAACCATTGCTTGTTATATATGTGGGTGAAGCCAATGCATGTCTTGATGACCTATAATGTTAACTTGTGTACAGAAAACCATAGGGTTTTGTGGGGTTTTGGAACCTCAAGCAGGACTTAACAAATTTCCCTTGATATACAAATTCTCACTATTACACAAACCAAGCTATAACATTTTTTTTATTACAAAAGGAAAACTACAACCCTAAATTAACGCTCTGGGGTACATAGCGCCTTGCACATCGCGGCAGAGGATCTCCTGAACTTCAAAAGGGGGCTCGTGTAGGATATAAAGGTCCAGGCTGCCCATCCCAGCGAGTCGAGCGAGGCTGTCCGCGAAGCTATAACAATTATTAATCAAGAAAACAACTATTTCATCTATAAGACTCTCAGCGTTTAAATCAACTACTAGAATGAATCCCATAAACTCTTTCAAACGTTTGATCGACATGACACAGTAACTTATAGAGAATGTGAAGGGTTGACGGTCCAAAATTTTCCCTTATGATGCCAATTTTGGCAATGTTTCCAACGAATTCCTTTTGTCTAATGTAGAGTATTTGGTGTATCATTTAGTTTTTAGATTGTGTATAACAAAGATACATTTATTGTTCAACATTAATGTTTTATATTATAATGAAATGTGATTAAACAACAAAGTTGTTGAGAATGTCATATATGATGACACATTATATAAATTAGAGAAAATTAACTATAACTTTAATTAGGACTTATATTTATGTTAAATTAGTGAATTTCATAATCATTTTTCAGAATGTCGTAACCTTTATCGTTAAGAATTTGAAAACATTATTTTTGCCCGTTTTGTTTCGTGATAAAATGCAAACACTAATGAAAATGTTTTAGTTGTTTAAAAAGGAAATGCCCTCTTAAAAATAGTTTTCCTATAACTTAATTTAGAAAACATCTCTCAACTAGTTATTTGCTTTGGATATTACTTGTTCCCTTAAAAATTATGTCATGTAACTTAATTTTGAAGACATCATTTTCTTTTCACTTTCCAAGCTCGTTGCAAATAGATGAGAAATTAGACATTATTGTGAGATTTCCTTCTAGTAAACAAGGTATATAGAGAAAAGTTTTGATACCTTATGTTATGAATTACATAGTTTGTAATGTACACAATTTATTGTAATTGTTGTATTAAACTATTTGATGAACAAATAAATGTTAGGTTTTCTGAATTTAATGAACCCACTTGAACAAAATCCATCCCTCTCTTCTTTTTCCATATCTTTTCTTTCAGGAGAAACCAACAAAGTTGATCTTTAGTCTTTAATGTTGATATTGATACGGAATTTGGTGTGTCAAGAGAGGAAATAATATCAAGTTCAATTACAGAAAGGGAAACGAATTTGAATACAATCCATCATCACTCTCTTTGCATTGTATATGCATTTATTGGATGTTAGATAGCTTCAAAAGGGTACGTATCAATACATGTGAGCATAAAATTAAGGCGTCACGTTATGGAATCACAGCAATAATAATGACTTTGAATTGCTTGGAAAACGATATACGCATACACATTTTATAGCCCTTATGTTGACTCTATATAATATTGCCATATCTAGTACCTAGGAAAAAGAATGTCTTTACAATTACTTATTACGGGGGCTTTCACTTCGTTCTTAAGAGTTTTTAAGCATTTATCATATTTAATATGCTTGATTATGTTAAAATTATAACACTCCGATCCGCTTTTACTTCATTCTTAGATGACATAAATTTCGTCTTCAATTGATTATAGATTTATTATTAATTAAAAAGTTGTAAAATTAGAAGCCTGATAAGTACCACATCAAATCCTCTGTTCCAGTTACTCTGTTCCAACCCTGTTTTATTAAATTTCATCTATACATTTAGCCTAATAAGTATCACATCAAGCCCTCTGTTTCAGTTACTCTGTTCCAACCCTGTTTCATTAAATTTCATTTATATATTTATGTAGAGACCATATAAATGTATGAATAAGATTTAGTACAACATGATAGAAATACCATAATCAGAAGATCAAATCCCAATAAGTATATGGAATACTCATACACATTAATTTATAGTTTTCATTTAAAAGAAAGGGTTAAAAAAAGGAGGCAACGGTCCATTGACTAACATTAGGAAAAATTAAATGCGATAACTACTGCAAATATGATGTGATTTCCCATCCTTAATCCAGGAAAAGAATGTATAGTCATGGAATTCAGGTTTCCATACTCTATTTTTCGCATCCAATTACCTTACACGTATCCTTATTGCATGCACATGTTGAAAGGATCAAACGTATCAGAAGTTGTATTTTCACTTCCTTAGTTTGATACCCCCACCACGCAAACACAATACCCAACCCTCAAGTAATCAAGATGATTTATTTTTATTCGAGGAAATTTCGTAGGCGGGTCAAGTGGGCACATCTCTCAAAGGGTCCAACTGGCACACCACCCTACAGACGGACCAAGCGGGCGCACTTCATCATTGAGGGCTCAACTAATTCTCCACCTACAGGTAAAATTTCAGCTGCCCCAAACTCTTAAAAGAGGGGCTAGCATGAAATTAAACCTGGGACCTAACCGAAGTCAAGCTCCACTTTCAACCATCAAGCCACACTCATTAAAGGCAATCAAGATGATATATACCTATATATACCACATAAATTAACATTCCTGATCATAAGCCAATGAGCTAATTTCATTTCTTCTTTTGAATTGTATTACCTACAAGAAAAGTACTTATATATACATTCCTCATAAGCCAATTAAGCTAACTTCATTTCTTCTTTTGAATTGTATTACCTAGCCTTGTGGTAAATCTGTCTCTTTTGACATTTCTGCAATAACTTACTCCGTACAGCTACTGTGAAAGAAAAAGCTAGTACGTGGATTTTATACCATCTATTCACATTAAGTACAATCCTGTAAGCATGCGTACGTTAAGTGATCCAATGTTAAGGCAATTACGACCCAAGCAAACAACGAAACCGTGACTTGGTGCAAATGCAACACCAACACATAGTTCACCTTCTTCTTCTTCTTCTTCTTCTTCTTTTTTTTTTTTTCAGGGAACCCAAACTAGCCCTTTTCTATAAACAGATCATACACTTTTTTCCTTCCAAAAAATTGGCTGAGATCAGATCGTGATTTATCCACCTCACTACTCTGTCGGGTCGGAGTGTGAGGGCGCCTAGGATGGACGACTCCACCCTTTAAGATCAAGATCTTACACCTTTCTCTGCAAAACAATCATTAAATGAGTCTCTGAGCAACTCAGGCTCTGCATGGCAAAGGCCATTTACTACGTTCATGCCTCTCTCGCACGTATTTAATGTATTGACAACCAAACCATTTCACTTGTTCATTTTAAGAAATGTTTTAAAAAATGTGGATTTTTATATAAATATAGAAAGAAAAGGAAAAAAGACAAAATGGGAGGGAGAGAGAGAGAGGGCAAAAGCTTTTCACACCCCCAACCCTGCTTTCCAGTGGGACCCAACACAGTAATTGTACTTCGCCCTATCTGGCTGGCGTCAACCCATTGTGGGTCCCACTCTAATGGACGACAACTTGGGTAAAACGTTGTTCGTTCAGAAAGCGCGTGGGGACGTTTTACTTTGATTCCGACGTCAGCTTCAAATCAAAGGGAAAAACGACGTCGAGCAATAGGATTCATGGATTACATTCCTCCATAGGTGATGAAAG
>JANZXV010000009.1:1227788-1241350 GCA_027576455.1 Erythroxylum roigii
GAAAAGGAAACTAAAAGTAATGAAAGAATGTTACATATCAACATTAACTTCTACAACCTTTTTAAATGTAGAGGAAGTCCCTTCTAAAGAAGAATATGTTCAGTTACAGGCCTAGTAGTTCCATTTTTTTTGAGCAACTTGGAGGAAGAGTAAGTGGACTTCTTAGTCAAAGCCTTTAGAATTGAAGTTTTAGCTTTCTTAGAACTAGAAGTCACTAGGGACTTCTCTTTAAGTATGGTGGGAAGAATCCACAGTCGTAGAAGCAGCAATAGGAGAATATTAAATCCAGAAAAGAGGATAAAGGATATTTGAGACCTGAGGTAGAAAGTGAAGAACTAACGAGGATATTTATAATGAAGAAATGGTTGAATCTTAAGGGAATTGCAAGAGGTTGAAATTTAAAGAGGTTTGTTTTATTTTCTATAATATATAAGGAAGCAGAGATTTTAAATTTAAAAATATCAATGCAATCTTTGGATTTGACATTTCATATCTATAAAAGATCGCTTAGGAATTAGGAAACTCCACCTAGATAATGTTATTTGGCCTAACTAAGAAATTTTCTATGGAAGTCTAAAAAACCATTTGGGATTGAATTTAAAGTCCATCTTATAGAAGAGTAGGGGAATTTCTATATCATATGTGTGGTTTGCTTAACCAAACATAAAAAGGGTGGAAATTGTTGATAACTTAAAATACATTAGTTCATATGGCCCAAAAGGCCATGAAGTTAATCTAAAAATAGAAGCCTAATAAATTCTTAGCTAAATAATTCATAGACAAAGGAAAAAGAGATGTAAGAAGAAATATGTTAAATTTATGGAAGTCTAGGGCATAGAAGTTGAGAAAAATGTAGAAGGTAGTTAACAAAAATATAGCTTAATAAGCCGGAAGTTAAGAAGTTACTTGAGGCTGAGTTCTAGGACATGGAAGTTTAGAAAGATAGTGGCAAATGGTTAACTAAAATATAAGGAAATGGACAGTTATAGCAAAAATGCGTAAGGGTGAGAGAACTATAAATTAACCAACATCATGAGAATGGAAAACACAATTTCCTATACCAACATAGTCATAGTATAAAAAAAGAATCAATCTTTAGAGAAAACACTCAACCTTGTTCAAACATGCTTTGTTATTTTTTTTTCCAGTTTTCTTCATATTGCAAATTTACCTTTGTTATATCAAATTCTCTTTTGTAGTTTGTAAATCTCCTTTGCAACAATCAATTACTTTTCTTTTTCTCTTTTGATTTCATTTAAATACATTAAAGCATTTTGGTAGCTTAAAATGTTATTTTTTAAGCAAATTTTGAGAGAATTCTTCCCTAACATGCCCAAATTCTAATTATTTACCAAACATATTGTATCATGTTTCATAGTAGTTAGATCCTTTTTAAATTGTTTCACATGTTGTGTTTTGCATTAGCTCTTCATTTTACCTTTTCTATTTTGATATCATATATTTTTTAAAATTCACCACTAGCTTTCCATGTGCTCAGAGTTAATGAAGCTTATAGCAAGGATCAATGTCTCATTATATTTTAAACAGATTATATATTCAATTATTACAATTTGATGTTTGGGTTAATTTTGATAAAATAATCTAATTTAAAATATATTAGAATGATGGTATATTCATTAACATAGTTCACATGTTAAGATAATTGAAATAGAGAAAGTTAACTCGAGAAGACAAACTACAAAATTACTAAAAATAACATAATTAAGAACGATATTCTCCAATTATATGCTATTATCATCAGTTTCAAAGAAATTAAGAATTTGCATTTAAATTGGGTCAAGCCCATTGCGTTATTATGTGAAGCTATTCGGGTTTGGGCTTAGTTTGGAGTGACAAATTACGGATTAAATAAGGAACATGATGTTATGGGTATTCTGAAATCCTTGAATGGGCGACAACAGCGGCACAAGATCATCTTCTTGACCAAAACACATCTATCCTGCAAGAGCCTACGATCGTTACGAGCACTTGTATCGAAGGAAAACGTTCATTAATCTGCTTTTTCTTCCCTCAGCAGGCTGTGCCGAATAGCCTGTCCAAAAGCTTAAGCCGCTCTGGAAACGTTGGGATTGGACTAACTTCTTCGTTTTGCAGGCTTAAAGACACTCGAAGCAGTTTATTATAAAAGAAAAGTTTAGAATCCGATGGAAATTTCATTAGTCGGAGCATACTACACTTATCAGTATAAATGTGAAAGTTTAGTGAGCAAAGGCACAACATTGCAGACATGATCTTCTCCAAAATTTGCCTCTGCCTTCTATCTGTTTTCATTAGCAGCTGTTCTTCAAACATGTACTCCGTTCACCGTTGAAAAATCGAGATGAGATCCGATTCCGCATGTAGCCAAATGATAACAAAACATTTATGCTTTAATTTTTTCGAAAGCTAAGATTGTTAACATGATTAATATATAAACATAATAAAATATAAATCTTAATTCGTATCTTATTATCAAGTTTGATTCTTTTTCTGTTATTTCCTTAACTATTTTTTAAATTAACTTATCTCAGCCATTACAATCGTACACATGTATGGTCTTTAATAGTATCTATAGAACTTGACAAAAGAACTTTACAACAATTGTAAAGAAGGGTAGATAAGAAGTGCTAGCTTTTTTAGAGCCTAAGCCTACAAATAATAGACTTTGGACATATTGGTAATTTAATTGAAATAAAATTTTAATTTCAATTAAAGTTTAATTCTACCAACTATGCCCAATAAATATCTGATATCTCATATCGATCCTTATTTATTAAATATCTCATATTTAATCATAAATTTCTTAAACTTTACAATCAAGTCCAATTTGATTAAAAAATATTTTATCTTTAATCAGTTTTTATTTGTTACTCATTAGGATCCTAAATATGTTAGAAATGGATATAAATTAAAAACTTAAATAATAGTTAGGATTAGATAAATTGAACTTCTTCAATTTATCTTTAGTTGTCTAATTGAATAATTTATATACATTGATTAAGATTGATGTCTAATAACATATCATGACTACCGAACTATTTAGGAATGTTCAAGTAGTTTTGACTAATCTTTCCGTGCAAAATTTTCTCGTATAATTCAATCATTTTATCATAAATGTTTCAAATAGACGTAAAGCATGGAATTAATGTCTACTATATTAGAGTCTAATCATTTTAGTTCTCTACCATTAGTAATTGATTATATTAATGACATTTGAAAACCATTTTTAAAGTGTCATTCTACCTTGGCTAAGGATTTTTTAATCAATACTAATAAAGAACAATGAAACATTCTCCTTAATCACTTTATGATGATGAATCCTATATTAATAATTCAACAGTCTCCATATATTTCGTGCTATATCTAATCGTTATCGACTAAACTACCCTTAAATAGAATAAGTCATAAGTAATATCAATATATAAAATATCTATATGAGATACTTTAGTGATTTCGAGTCAAAGGATCGCTTATATAATCATCATAACAAAAAAATGTATAAACATACAAGTAAGCTCCAAATGGAATCCTCATATGGTCAGTTCACTAAACTTATTTTCTAACAACCACTTACACTTTTATTTTAAGTATCTATATACTTAAGTCTATGAAATCAACTACTTCTCTCGTAAGGAAAAAAATGCTAATATTTTTACACTCTATTAATGTCCATTGCTATTATAACAATGACAAAGAAAAAATTTAGGGATAATATATAAATCCTATTCTTCTCTAACTTTGCTCCTTTTCCTTATTAGGTAGAAATATGGCCTAAAATAAATTCAATTCACTTTATGATCCTTCAAACTTCAACCCATAACACAAAATTCAATTCCATGAACAAAAAGAACAGATCCAAGATAATATGCTTTAACTTCTAAACATATTTATACCCCTTATTAATAAGGCATAAAATTAAACAAACAAGAGCATTTAGAGCTTATTTGAAAATTTACCTAGTCTTTTAATGTGAGAGTAAACACCTTGTTATGAATACCTCCGGCTACTTAACTACGTCACTATCTCAAACGGATACTAACACCACTCTTTAACTTCAACCTTTTTATTAGTACGAAACTAGCAAAGTGAAATTATTTTTTCTAATTTATTAAATTATTTATTTCTTTTACTTATGTTCAACAACAACAACATCATCATAGTAAAAATCTCGCTAGACACAAGGTGTAGGGAGGTCCAGTGTATGCAACTTTACCTATAACTAGTAGAGAGGCTATTTCTCAATGACCCACATAAATAGAAATAAATAAATAAATAAATAAAATGAAAGTAAATATAAATATAAATATAAATATAAAGTACTAAAAATAATAGTTATAACAACAACAACAACAACAATAATATCATCATCATCAACAACAACAACAACAACAACAATAATGATAATAATAATAGTAATAATAAAAACAGCAACAACAAAAACATCGACAATAATAATAATGATAATAATAATAACAACAACAACAACAACAACAACAACAGCAATAACAGCAACAGCAACAACAACAACAACAACAACAACAATAATAATAATAATAATTATTATAAGTAGTAAATTGATAATAATGTGGGATAATAAAAATGATCAAAGGAAGTCACAAGTACTTGATGTATGTGCATTTAAAACAAAGAATATCCGAATGCTCATTAAATAAGATTCTCTAAATTCGTAAAGCAAATTAAATTCACTTTATTCACTAATACTCATAACTAGTTACAGAGACACTCCAATCACCAAAACACAGAGACACTCTAATCACCAAAATAATCAAACTCATAATGAATTATCTCTAATTGTATGCATTCAAAGAAAATAAATTTTCCAAAAAATTCTTTCTATTAAGAATTTCTTGACAAAATTAATAAGCTTGAGTATGTTGTATAATTCATAATCCTATAATCCCTCCTCGACACTTGAAATAAACATTATCCTCAATGTTACAAGCATACAAGATTAATAAATAATGAAAAGGGAAAATAAAATATAATAGAAGACTTAAACTAACTTGATTTAAGGCATATGATCTAAGTCTAGAAGAAATTCTGTTCCATTGATGTGTGATTTTGAATTTTGGAGAGATGGAAAAATGTATGTAAAAGGAAAAAAGTACCAAAATATATACACTTTTGATCAATAGTATTAACAAAAATTGAAAACAAAAGTACAAAAGTGAAATTAAGTCAATTTTATAGAGGAAGATGAATCATAGGTACTATCTCTTGATATTCTACAAAGTTAATGAAAGAAGTCGTTTTCATTAAGCTCCCAATGGATGACTTAGTAGATACTTTTCGCATCTCATCATGATCGTATATATCTATATCTCCTGCATGAATATTAGTCTCCTCTCCTAATTTTGTGGTAACCTCCTTCATCTCTCTAATATGTACATCCTTAACATCCTTCTCTTTAAATGGCTTTACAATATCTTTGGCCTCCTCTAGCACCAATCTATCAACCTTAGGCTCTAAATGCTAGGTCATCTCCTCAAGGTTTGCAAGTCACACTAGTGGAGGTGAATAGTCCACTTTTAGATGTTGTGCTATCCTCATCATTATATCACCCAGCCAGTGCATGTACTGCTTCTGGCATAAAGATATAGATGGCTAGGCTGACTATGGTGTGCTTCGGTGCGGAGGTGGAGATGTCTCTAGTACTGTTACAATAGTTTGGTCCTCTTATGTAGGAGCCTTATTTATAGTCATAGTGGGCCACCAACGAGCATGAAATACTATTCTCAATCATCAGTGTAGAGCTCCACCATGCACGTAGACGTAGGCTATAGAATCTGCATCGTGATAAGCATGGGAGTGGCTACTACTATAATGTTGATCTTGTCTAATGACACTCCTCGTACTCTTTCCAGTATTGTAATTGCTGAGCCATCACCGATAATGCCAAAGTTTACCTAGTTTAGGTAGCTATAGGCCAACTAGATGAAGGAGACACCAAAGTGTATCCTTTGCCTCTAGCATATGTAGAAGATCAGGAAGAGGTCCCTCCAACTCACCATACCAGTGCTCTCCCTCATTGTACAAATAGAATTTACCAAAAACTTGTATACATACCTTATTATCAAAAAGCACAACAACCATCAAATTCTAATAGTTCCCTAAATAAGTGTCAGGCCAATCTTAATCTAAGGAGATCCTGGTTGGTGTTGAGGTCTAAGCGCATTCCTCTATATAAAACTTGGTGTAGACCCCAAATTAATTATAACTAAGATTGTGGTCCATACCTTCTAACTTGAACTTAAGGATGGTGTCGTCTTCCCATGACGCCTTGGTGTCATCCACCTTCAACGTACTTATAAATTTAAAAGTTAACTCCTTATAAGTTAGCCCTCTAATACAAAAGAAATTTGATCACCTGTCGAATAAGATGATCTATCAAACATCATTAGATAAGTCAACCTCTTGTATTGCATCTTAGTCTATAAATTAGGGTGCCTTGAATAACCTCATCTATAAGGATGGTAATGGCTCAGGCCGAGCTAAGCCTACTTAGTCTGGAGTTTCCCCTAAAATTCTATGTGCGAGCATAGATTCAACTGGAAGCCTGACCGAGCTTAAGCCCGATAGGGCTTGGTCAGCTCAAAGCCTAGCTAGGATCGATTATCTTTTTAACTTTTATGAATTAAAAAGATGTCATTTTAATTAAAACGAAATCATTTAATGTGAAACTTTTGAGCTTGAGTTTGAAGCTCAAAATTTAAACAAAAATGCTGAAGCTTGGCTCGAAGCCTAGTTAACTCAGGCTGAATGGATTTTTTTTGCCATCCCTATCTCTTATGATGCACTTCTATATGAAAATGGAGCAATGAATTGGTCTAATTGCTTCTATGACATCTGTGGTAGTTGTGGTATAGTTCACGGTGGTGGTAGTAGTGCCTATGGTGCCTATGGTCTCCTTGGGGCAAATGTCTTAGTAGTTATCACCCGCGATATATAAGTGAAAGCATCTACTCTAGCTATCGTTCGAGGGGGCAACATTGTAAAGCTCCTAAGTCAAGATTATTATACCCTCGCCATAATATAGAGTCTTGAAGAAAAACAAATTGTCAGTGAACACTAAAAAAGTTACTTTTAGCATAACGTATAGATAAGTGTAGAGTAAAAAAATGCGAAATGAAAATAATGCAACACTAAAAAATGTATCAAACTCTCCTAACAAATGCACCCTAATTTAGGAACTGTACCATCTTTATATTTTAAATGAACTAAAGCAACCAAAATAATTCATGCAAACATCTTTGACTATAATTAACAAAAATAGTTCATGATTAATTAAATCGTCTTCTTAGCGCCCTAAAAAATATTTAATGGGATTTTAATCATTAATAATCATAAAACACAATTCATAACTATAAATAATCCAATATACTTCAAAATAATGAAATTAAGGGTGTAATGGGGAAAATACCTAGATGTCAGCTAAAAATATGGTGAAGAAAAGGTGAAAATAAGCACTAAATTGTACTAAATATGGTTGAATAGGGCTTAGAGGATTAGAAATAACTTTAAACATGACCTTTGCCCAATATTGTGTAGGGTTCATGCACTACAAAAACACATATACATGTTAGATTACACAGGAACTTGTTTGGTTAATAAGAGTAATATGGAAAATACACGATAGAGTGTATGATAGAACTTAGGTGTCACACGGGTATGATATAGTACCATATTGTCTGAATTAAAAGAAAAAATAGATATGAACATGACCTAACATAGGGTCATATAGACCTCTTATTGAATCATGACTCATTCTATTTATTTTTAGCTCTTACACATAATCTCAATACGATTTTGTGTATACTTACATGAGGTTGTGTTTTATAACATGATTTTAACAAGCCACCATGAAGGTGGCATGTTGAAAAGTATCACATTACATAAATTTTTAGTCCTTTCTTACAGGTGAATATGGTTCAGCATAGGTGAAAAACTAAAGGATATTTTGCTATATGACATTTACACATAATAGTGTAGATAGCATGTTCAAGTATATCTCATTTTGTTTCTCCTATTATGTTAATATGAGGACAAGGCTACACATAAGGATATTTATAAGGCTGTGTTTACTTGAAAACATATAAAATATAAAAATACAAATTTTCTAAACACTTATTATGTGAGATTAACCAAGATTAAACAAATTAAGATCAACAAAATTACAATGATAATAATGTATTTGTATCTTGGACAAAAAGTTCCAATGATAAGAATGCAAACTAACATGCTTTGTCCCTTAATATTTAGTCCTTTAAACCTATTTTATGCCTGAGTTTACTCATTGTTCTTATATTTTGATTTAGGATTCCATGGATTTTTTTAAATAAAAAAAGTAAAAAGATTCCATGGAAGTTTTTAAGGGTAAAAGGAAGATATTTGGTCAACAATGGACTATTTCAATAGTGCCATTGAAATTCATCATAACTTTCTCTTTTAAGCATTGATTGAAATGATTCAAGATGCTATAGAAAGCTTAATAAGAGCTCTAAAGCTTTTATGATTAAAATTTTGACATGTTTTGGCTAATTATGACATTGAAAACATTCTCTTGGCATATCTTGTTCTATATTAGAATGCTTGTGCAAAGAATATAATCTCATTCATGAACAATTTCGAGCTCATGTGAAGTGACAAAGAGATATAGTGAGAAACACTTCTTGGCACGCTATAAGAAACTTTAGTGTTGAAGACATAACATGCTACATAGGTGAATTCAAGTCGTGCAATATGGTGCAGTAATATTTGTAGGAGACACCATCTAGGACATGCTTTATAGATGACTGTTCGTTAATTACTAATTGTTTATAAACTTAACAATACAAACAAATGATTTTGATTACTTAAAGAATGAAAATAAATAAATAATGAATCTAAACACCAAAACAAAGCAATGATTAAGAATAAATCAATTTATAAATAACTAGATTTAGGAAAGGATTTCCCTAGGACTTTACTATATTTAACTTCACCCTGATTTAATGAATGATTCTAGTTTCTTATATTAGAAAGAATTCTTGAGTTAGATTATGTTTTCTCTCAAATACTTACAACCCTTATTCTTAGATTAGTCAATTAAAATCCCTTTTAAATCAAGACAACTTTAGAATGCATTAATATGTTATGTGAACTCTCTTAATATTTTTTACCTTAACCTTGGGAGATTTTGCGACTTTCTCTTGAATAGCTTATGCTTTACTATCTTTATCTATATTGTGATCTGACCACATATCTTATCTCTTGAATCTAAATGCATGAATTAATTAATTGATTATTCCACTTTTTCTCCTTCAATTCAATCAGTTAAACTATAAGGATAAATCTCAAGAAAACTAAAACTTTATTAAATCAAAGATTAATTCAATACATAAATTTTAGGGTCTATTCCTCCTTAACATATAACCTAGTTATTTCATAAATAAACAAAGAATAAAAATAGAAATCAAGATTGAAAATAAGGATAATAGATCATTGTGGTGAGCCTTGAATCTTAAATCTTTAATGTGTCTTTGCTGAAATCTTGTCTTTCTTCTAAGATTGACATAATTTTGATTAAAAAATTGTAACATAGATTCCTAATTAATTCATAATGCTTTACAACTCTTTTTTGGCCAGAAAGATCCCTTTCTTAATATGTCCAGGATATTAGTTCAACATATGACATCATATAATTGAGATTATGAAATCTACTTGTACGAACAACTCTATCATAATTGGAAGGAGATGCATGCTATCTTAGAGATAAGCTAACATAAATCCTCTAGATTAGGGTCAAACCTAATAGTGAAATTCAAAAATCAAGTAATGGAATCTTAGGGTTTTAACTCGAAAGAGATTTTATTTAATCAACCAGTGATTAGTTATTAATAATCTTGAGAAAGATATTTACATAAGATAAGAGTTTTTGTGGTCTAATAATCAATAATTGACTTTCATGATAAAGGGTTAATACTTAAGAAATCTTAGGGGGATTTGTTAATTAGGTGTTAGTTATTTAATATTGATTAATCTTTCTGTCATCTACATTTTGGTTTATTATTGTGTTGAATTTTAGTTTAGTTTAGTTCTAAATTAAATCATTGTATTATTTGTCGATTAGAAAATAGAATGCGAGGTTATTATTAGCACTTGTAGTCCTTATGGGATCGACACTCAATGTTCGCTGATATTGTATTGTAGTTCAATAGGTGGACTTGCCTATCAGATCTATATAGTAGAGATCAAATGTCATATCACTTTGCTAAGGCTTAAGTAGATTAATTATTAATTATGATCTTTGTTGCTTCAATTTGCTCTAAATGATGAAGTTCTTTTAATAAATTGCTCAATGAACTATGACAAGAACAGGGAGTATCTAAAACATACTCTGATTCATATGTAGAGAGTGTGATAATTATTGTTTCTTTGAACACCAAGAGATTGTATTATGTCTCAAAAGGAAAAGAAACCCCCTTTTTTTCATCAATTATAAAAATCAATATCATAAAAACTCATTGAATTAAAAATTTTAAAAGATGAGAAGAACATATCATAGTTAATTTTACTTTTGAGATACTTCTTTGCTATCTTCAAGTAAACTTTAAAATTCTTTTCCATGAATTTCCTAACATGTCTAACTAAAAATACAATATCTAGTCATGTGCAATTCAATTACCTTAAGCTTTTTAATAGACCTTTATACAAAGTTAGATATACACTTTCTTATGTATTAAATTTGGATAGCAATATTCAATGCTTTATAAAAGTGTTACATGAATGACTATTTAACATCCTGAACTTTTTAAGTACTGCTTTTATAACCTTCTAGAGTGATGAAAATTTCATCCTCCACTTGCTTGATCTTAATCTGCAAGTAGAAAGACCTTAATACCATATCACTTTTCGTAAACTCTTGAGGTCTTAGAATTTTTAAAGTTTTCAAACATCTTAGAATTGTTTCTTTTGAAGATAAGATTATCCATATAGATACAAACAAATAATAAATCATCTTTATCCTTTTTAATATAAATATTATATTCTTATAAGCATCTAGCAAAACCATTCACATAGAAATAATTGCGGATTTAGCTATTGTAAGCTCTTAGTGCTTATTTAAGTCCATATAATGCCTTCTTTAACTTTTTGACACTTTTATCTCCTTGGCCTTAAACCATATATCTCATTAGATTCTCAAAGTATACTTTTTCCTCTAAATAACCATTAACACAAGCTCGATTGACATCCAATTGATGACTTCTCCAATAATTTTGGCTAGTAAGATATATTAATAAACACATTGTTTCCAAGTGAGCAATAAACACAAATACCTTTTCGTAGTCAATGCCTTGCTTTTGCTTGTACGTTTTGACAACAAGCTTTGCCTTATAACTCTTTTCTTAACCTTTGATATTTTTCTTTATTTTTACACACATTTGATTCTAATGGCATGATGACCTCTCGAAGGAGAAATACATACCCATGTATCTTTCCTTTTAATGGCTTGAATTTATTCATTCATTACCTTAATCTACTTCTCATTCTTAATGGTATATTTAAAATTGAAAGCTTAATATTGTCACATAAGCAAAACAAGTTAGAATGATCATAAATCCTTTTAAGCCTTTGATCTCACGCTTGTTGGCAAAGTTATGGATGATGATGCTTGAGATGATGTGGTTAGTGAGGTTTTTGGAAAAAAAAATCAAATTTGACTACTTTAACCACCACCTTTTCTTCTTTATCTTTGAAATATGGAATGAATTCTTAAGATCCCTTCATCTTTTATAGCTCTAATACAATGATGCTTCTTCATAAAATTCAACATCTCTACTAATAACAATCTTTCCATTTATTAGATTAAAAACTTGCAGCCTTTTAAGTTTTCTTCATATCTAATGAAAAACAAACTTTTTAATTTTAATCATCAAACTTATACTTTTATTACTCTAGAGCACGCAGGTATGAAATAGAGCCAAACATACCTAAGGTGATGCAAAAGGCTACACTCTACTCTATAGTTCTTATGGAGTGACATCTTAAAAGCTCTTTATAAAATTAAAAGTTATACGGTAAACCACATATACAACTACTTCATCTCAAAACTCTTTAGGTATCATCTTGCTTTTTAGCATGGTACTTGATATATTTAGGATTATTCAATTTTATCTCTCAACTACTCTATGTTTTGGGAGATTTGGACATTATAAGAAGACAAAAAGTTTCTATATAGATAAAAAAAGTTCTTAAATTAATTAAAAAGATTCTCCACCTCTATCAGTTCTCAAAGTTTTAGTCTCAAAACAACTTCTTTTATTATCCAAAACTTTAAAATTTGAAAATGCGTTAACAAATTCAGGCTTGTAATTCAAAATATTCACCTATGTCTTTTTACTATAATCATCAATGAAATGAATAAACTAAGATCTTTTACCAAAAGATGAAGCGATTATATGACTATAATCATACATATGAATAATTTGGAGTAGCTTGATAGTCAAATGCTTGCCAAGAAAGCATGTCTTAAATATATTTTCATGATGATATATACTTGAAATGCCTCACTTTCTTGTTCCTTCCTAATGCTTTGAATCCTTAAATATTCAAAATGTTCTGCGTCATATGTTAAATCCATAAAGGATCACTGACATCTATCTTCAAGTACAAAACCTTTAAACTATGAAAGTTCAATAAGAACATCTATCTTCAAGTACTATTACTAGTCATAGTCACCTTGGTAATAAGATTATAATCCTATAAAAGTTGATGAATATTTAAAATATTGTTCTTTAACTTTGGAATAAACATTAGATAGAAGCTTAAGACTACCTATTTTTGTCTTAAGAAAAATCATACGTTGCCTTAGATCTTCGCCACTTTATTATTACCAAACCATACATGCCATATAACTTTTGTATATAATTTTAAATTTTTTCTTTTATCATCTTTTATGTGATTACTAGCTACATTGTACTATGTAATCTTTTTTACCTTTTGGTTCATCCTTTACCTTAAGCAAAAAAATTTCCTCTGCTACATCTTTATTGGCTTCTAATTTTTTTTCATCTTATTATTATAAAAATACTCGTAAGGATAATGGCTATACTTGCTACATGAATAACATTTAACTTAAGATTTATCATTCTTTGTATTATGTTTTAAATTTGTCTCTTCCTTTCTCTTCCTCTTCCTTGACCACTTTAAAAATCTTAAGGTTGATTTTCACTAAAAGATTCTCTTTTACCTCTTCTTCTCCCTTAGTTCCCTACATATCCATGACTTTAACCACAACCACATTCACTTTTGATTACAAATTATCTTTTTTCATTTTCCGTCATCTTGGGACTTCATATAACGTTTGCTCACTACATATCATGCACCTTTTGAACTAAAATGGCCATCATCCTATGTGCCTAATTCTCATAGTTGAGTTTGTTAAGTTATGGACAGTAGAAAGACACAGAGACTCCTTTTGATGTCTGATGCAACTCACCAAGACAATGGAGACTTGAGGATGCCAATGGGTCCAATTACAAGGTCACGCTCCAAAACGCTGA
>JANZXV010000009.1:1254100-1264999 GCA_027576455.1 Erythroxylum roigii
CATCCAACCCGAGCTAAAGGACCCACCTTGAGCACCAGGTTGTTTCTCTTCTTGCATTTACCGCATATTTGGCTACTTAAAAAGCCATTTGGGAGGCAGTTTGAAAAGCTCCAAATTTGAGCTTCTTAAAAAGCTGTATTTTGACTGCCAAAAAAGTCATATCTATTAAAAAAATGCTTTTTTATTTTACAACAAAACATCCATTTCCTATTTAGAAAAGCTTTTGTAGTAGAGCAAAGTGTCTATTAACTTTTTAAAAACTCGTCCAAATAGGCACTAACGCTGTGTCATAAGTGCTATAGATGGTAATGTAACTATGAAAAAAATTACACAATCCATATACGACTGATTAAGCATAATTATTCAGTAAACAAGCACGATTTTTGAATTCATGTAACAAAAAATTGGGATAATTGCTAAATGATATTGGGATTGGCGGCTGCCGGCTAACATAGTCATTGCTTTGGTAAGAACTCCGATGAAGCCTCGATGAGATTGACATGGTTTGCGTGATTTTCGGGCAGGGTACAATCCACATAATTAGTGATGGAAGACGAAGTGCTATAATTCTGATGGAAGGAAAAATAATTGGTGTCGATATGAGTTTTCTCAACGAATGGCCCCACCAAAGGCTGTGCATAATAATGTTACTATGTGCGTGCAAACCCTTCTTGTTGACCCAGAAATCGAGAGTCCATTCAGCCGCTAATCTATTCTTGTTCTGAAATTAGATCAGCCAATCCATTGCTTTCTTTGTTCTAACTTTTCCAAGTAAGACATGTTCCTAATAACCCCGTGACAAAGAAAACAATTACTGAACAAAGCGTATCATTCATGTCCTTGACTTTCCAAACTTGGACCCCAACATTTTCAAAATAACAAGATTCCTTTTCCTTATACTACTTATTTGGACTCCAACTAATGTAATGGTGGAGGAAATGAGCTTCAATTTATTCTCAAATGTCAAGAGGTGGGTATATCAAGCCATCGAGCTAGAGAAAGAAGAGTAGACCCGGTATCTGTAAGATCATTAATTGGAGTCCAGATCCTTTGTTTAATATTATGTTGTCTTATTGTGTCCAATAAATCTCAGTCATTTATTTATGTGGGACCCGCATAGAGTCTGTGTTGATCCCACAAAATAAATAGTTGAGATTCCATGAGACAGAATAAGACAGAGTAATATTGGACAGAGGATCTGGACTCCATTAATTGCCACTTGGGAAATTGATAATTGTCATTTCATATTGGCTTCTTGCTTCTCTTGCAAACATGGTATAAATGTTTAAGGATCTTTGTAGTTGCCGGCCTCAACAACCCTATATTAAACACAAGAAATTAAGAGGGAATAGAATTTAGAAGGGCATATAATCTTGAAGCCAAATCTCGTATCTTCAATACTAATAATTATTTGTTGTCATCTATATGTTATGCAAGAGCAGAAGGTGCAAGATACAGTCTACATTCAATCATTCATCCTCACCACCCGTGTCTTAAATTATAGGTTAAGGCCTACTACAGAGGTGGTTATAAGCATGATTCTTGACCTCATAAACTATTGTTATCGGCAGAATCTTACTGGTGCAGGAGAATCTGTTGAATTGTAGCATCTGCAACCAAACATTTCCAAGCATATTCAGGCAAAAGCACGTTCTCTTTCATTTTTGACGGTAAATTAAAAGAGGAGGCCCAACTATACATGTGATAGTGAAATGTCGGCCCAACTATATAGGTGATAGTGAAGTCCTTTACTTGCACATGCATACCTTAATGATTCTGCAAATCTTGAATTGAGTCAAGACAAGGGTCGTTCGAGTTTATGGCAGGTAGACAAGATACTCGGGAAACATTTGAATCAAAATGAAGAATAAAAACGCACTAGTTGTTAACCACTACGTGGAGTAGAAAAGTGGCAGCCGAGTGCAGGTCTTTTGATTGGTACTGGCTGTCATGCAATAAATAGAATAGCCTTTCGATCACTACAAACAAACTGCAATTTACAGTCCTAAAGTCTTCTGTGAAATATTGAAAGCTAGAAATTGCTGAGGTTTGCGGGGTCTCAAAATTAATAAGGTGGAATGAGGTTTTGTCCATTAGTCTGAACTCTAAGTTCCCTGCATGCCAATGCTAGAAGCTGATTCAAGTTTCTTTGACGAAATTCCTGCCTTCTTTAATAATTTTACAATACAACTAATATAGTCTTATGCATTCATGTACTGTTCCTACTGTGGTAACTTACCTGCATATTTCTTCGTTGCCTCGTCGTATCAGAGTGGCTGTAGAAAGACGGGAATGGTATCTACTCCAGGGGTTTGGAATCTTTGATGATAATGTCTTTGTGGAACTGCAACACTTGTATCCCATATATGTATAATTAACCATTCAATTCCATTCTCGCAAAAGAAAAATTAAGTTTGAAAAGCACAATAAAAACTGATTTAATCTTACACTGCAAGAAAATTACCAATTTCTGACGGAAAATTGCCAATGGAAACAATACTGTCGGAAATTAGTGACGGAAAATCACATTCCGTCAGTAAAGTTGCCGTAATATGTGGTAATTTGTGATGGACAAAATATCCGTCGGTAGAGCTGGATAAGAAATTATCCCGCTGATTTTTGCGAAGGAATATAGTGACGGAATAGGAATAACCGTGGGTAAAAGAGGCGCGAACGGTAGGTGACAAAATAAGCGTCGTCGTTTATCGATGGAAGTGTGTTCCGTCAGCAAAGTTGAAAGTTAAAAGTCGTCGTTTGCTTCGACTGCAACGTTTTTAATAAAACGTAAATGAATCGGGGTGAATTGACGGAAGTGTATTCTGTTGGTTATTTACCGATGGGAGGGTTATTTCGTCGGTTATTTACCGATGGGAGGGCTATTTCGTTAGTTATTTACCAACAAAAGTGTTATTCTATCGGTAAAATTAAAATTTAAATGACACCGTTAGCTTCATCTTCAACATTTTTGTAAAATAAAAAACAACGTTGTTACCAGATGACGTCGTTTTCGTTAAACGTTTGATACTTACCAAGGACTATGTGCAATATTTCTCGGAAAGTGTTATTCTGTCAGTAAAATTAAAATTTAAACGGCACCATTAACTTCATCTTCAACATTTTTGTAAAATCGAAAACGATGTTGTTACCAGACGATGTCGTTTTCGTTAAATGTTTGATACTTACCAAGGACTATGTGCAATATTTCTTGGAAAGTGTTATTCTGTCAGTAAAATTAAAATTTAAACGGCACCATTAACTTCATCTTCAACATTTTTGTAAAATTGAAAATGACGTTGTTACCAGACGATGTCGTTTTCGTTAAATGTTTGATACTTACCAAGGACTATGTGCAATATTTATTGGGAAGTGTTATTCCGTCGATAAAATTAAAATTTAAAAGGCACCGTTAGCTTCGTCTTCAACATTTTTGTAAAATCGAAAACGACGTTGTTACAAGACGACGCCGTTTTTGTTAAACGTTTGATACTTACCAAGGACTATGTGCAATATTTCCCCTGACTTTCAACACTATAATTTCATAGTTGAGATATTATGGGATGCAGTTCAGAGCCATCCATATAGAAGTCACAAGTGCTGCTTTTTAGAGAATTAGACAGACAATTATCAATGTATCATCTCAAATTAGAAAAGTAATAGGAAAAATAAGAAAAGAAAATCATGCCCCATCCGATGCAAGAACAATAAATTGATCTCTCTCTGTAAGTATGTGGTTAGAAAATTCAGGCATTGAGATTACGCCATAGTCCTTCAAACAAAAGTCACCAAATGCCCGAGCCATCGCTAGGCCAGGAGCATCATCAAAAGGCAGCCAAACTCTTTGCACTTCAGGCTCATCTTGCATTGCAAAGACCCTTCCTTTACAACGCTTAATTCTTTCAGCTTCCCCTGTAATAACTTGAATTTATATCAATTGTCTCATTTTTATATACACTACAAATTTTTACTGATTAGGAATTGATATATGAAAATCACTTTGGTTAGTCTTGATTTTGCGTTAAAAGAGTATTTGATTTGATGGGGGATGGCTATCGAGTTTGGTGGTGATTTATTAATATGGATGTATGACATGTAACTTAAGAATCTTGTAATGATAATGGCAATTACACACTATTAAGGATAATTGACTTAGAATTTTTGGAATTTGTGTTAACATTGGTATTGTGGGATTTGTGTTGACTAATTAGGTCTTATGGAAGTAGTGGATTGGTGAACTTTGATGTGGATATTGTGAATTATAGTGAGGTTAATAACATGATTTCTTTTGTGATGAAGTATGACTCTATAGTTAAAAATGGTGGCTAAGAGAAAAATGAGTCATGTTGCTTCTTCTATAACACTACCTCCTCTAAAGGAAGTTGCTAGGTTTATAAACTGGGAAGTTAAATAATGATATGGTAAGAGATCTATTAATAATATGGTAATTGAAAAAACCATAAGCATTAACATAGAGAGATCCTTCAAGGTTCAAAACAAAGTATTTATTCAATTATGTGTATTTTTTTTGTGTTTTTTAGTTTTCTTTTTTGGTTTTGTGTTTAAGAACTCTTTATTTTGATATCATCAGTTATGTATAATTCTTAGTTAAAATTGGTTGCTAAAGGTTAAGTTTATAATATGATTAAATGATTTTAATGTGAACTTGACATTGTGAATGCTAGGAAGACAATTATGTTAAGTGACAATATTTTGATTTGGCCTAAGTGATCCTACAAGAACTAGGCCTTCATATACAATTCTTTGTTTCAAATATGGATATTTTCTTTCAATTTTGAATTCAATTTACTTACATTTCATCTTTTCAAGATTACATATAATCTATGTAAAAGTTGGTTTGACAATGGCACTTTCCTCACCTTTTTGGTACCGTAAAAAATACTGGAAGGTTCTCTATAAACCTTGATGCTGAAGTAGTAATGATACATTTATTGATCGAATTACTATAATTGTTTAGTAATCCAAAAGTTGTCATAACTTAAATTTGAAAGGTACAACTTATAGTGTCAAATATATTATGAAATTCAAATTGAAATTGTTGAATATTGATTGGATGCATTATGTTTTTGAGATTGAAAGAATTATATTAACTAAGCTTTAAGCTAATATCAGAATAAGGAATAGTGTACAGTGGTCAAGCCCCTTAAAGTGAGCATAGTTTTTTTTTAGGATTTGTCTAATCCAAAAGGTAGTATTAATTACCATTACATATTTATCTAAAGCTAAGCCTTTATGAAGTCTATTGTTCCTTTCCCTTTAGATAGCATACATGCACTATAGGAAAGTATTTCTACTTTAGGTAAAACTTGAATTACCCATAATTAATGTTGTTGGTAGATAGTAAATGTGAATGGCATGTAATATTCTGTGGTATGTTTTATGTGACTTCACTCATACATCTTGAGTCAATCATGGCAGTAATTTCAGATCTCTTCCAATTACTTAAGGTTCCTAGCTAAGATCTTATTCATTGTCTTCTTTGCTTTGTTTTGGTTATCTTCTTTGGCCGTTAGCTCATTCTAGCCCCGTCATCTTCTTCCTTCACGTGCTTTAGTGACTTCTTCTGCGTTTCGGTTAAGGTAAGTGAGTTTTGTTATTTTCTAGGTTTTTATGTACTTGTTTGTGGTATGAAATTCGGTTTATCATTGAATGAGATATAGGATGACTTTGACTTATAGTTCTAAATATCTGAATTATGTCAATGGGTTATTTCATTGATGCTCTTTGAATCGATTAGGTTCTCTTCACTTTTCATGTGCGAATCTTTACACATACCTTTTTTAATATAATAATAATATACTTTTTAACATATTACATAATTTGTATATGTTACAATAATGTATGGAGCGAAGTATTCATATTTTTATGTTTACTTATTATATTTGTTACTAGTACATAATTAATTTAGGTTAAATATCAAACTTCTAACGTGAATTTTAAATTTCAATAACAATATCTAAACCATTCAATTAAATATTCCAACTTTATTTAATTAAGTTATTCGTTTTATGTTCCCATACTAAATCAAGCTGATCAAGAATTTTTCCTCTCACGTTCTTAAGTGCGTATTTAAATTCTCTTCTAACATATATGATTACAAACCAAAAAATCGATGTTCAGTTAATGAATAAGTTTGATCTTAAGCCGTAAACCTTAACCCATAACTCCCATAACTCGTGATGTAGCTCCCGTGAGGCTTATCTTTGAAAAATACCACGGGCCTATGAGTCACAACAATAACTTGTTTTCTTGATTCACAGGAGTAAACTTTCATGATTAATTCAATTAGTTCATATTTAGGGGATGCTATGTCAAGTTTAAATGTTCTGTAAACATTGGCGAACATGAAGTATACTAACTATGGAATTACTGTTTGAAATTAAAATTTTTATAGAAATGAGTAACGTTGATAGATCTTGGATGTATAGATGATTAACACCTGATGGTTTCATTAATCCTAAATTTGTTGAAGGAGTTGAAGCTTTTATTCATTATGCATGTTCTCAACCTGCATATATGGATAACCCAAAAATCAGATGTCCATGTAAAAAGTGCAAAAATATTCGTTTCCTTCTTATTGATGAAGTTAATGGGCATTTACTGAGAAAATGGTTTGTCCCCAATTATTTTGAGTGGACACGACATGGAGAACCATTGATTTGTAGCACTTTAAGGGGTAATCAAGTACAATCATCTGTGAACCTAAATGAGTTTGAAGGGGGATTGGATTTAGAACAAATTATGTAGATGGAAATGAAAATCCTTACATGCAAATGGTTTATGATGCAGCCGATTATACATTTCAGAAAAATATGGAAAATCTTAAAGAAGAACCAAACCCACATGCAAAACAGTTTTTTGACTTACTACAGTCATCTGACCAAGAATTATGGTCAAATTGTGAGACAACGACTTAATTGTCTTCTATTGTTCGAATTTTGAACATAAAGTCTAAAGGGCATATTTCGAACCGTAGTTTTGATAAAATTCTTAAATGGTATAATGAATCATTACCTCCTGATCATACAATGGTTGATAGTTTTTACAATATGAAGAAACTTATTAGGGGTCTTGGTTTGCCTGTTGAGAAGATTGGTTGTTGCAAATTGGGATGTATGTTGTATTGGAGAGATGATGTGGACTTAGAAGAGTGCAAATTTTGTGGGTAATCTAGGTTTCGGCCTAGAAAGCATTGAATGAAGCAGAAATTAGTTCCATGAAAGCGGATGTATTATTTCCCGTTAACTCCGAGACTTCAAAGACTGTATGCTTCAGATGTTACTGCATCTCATATGAGATGGCATTTTGAGCACGAACAGGAGGATGGAATAATGAGTCATCCATCAGATGCACAGGCATGGAAGCATTTCAATGACATCCATCTTGATTTTGCAACTGAATGTCGAAATGTTAGGTTGGGATTATCAACGGATGGAATCCATCCTTTGGGTCAATTCGGACAGCAATATTTATCATAGCCAATCATAGTGACTCCTTACAATTTGCCTCCGTGGATGTGTATGAAAGAGACATATATGTTCTTGACCGTGATTGTACTAGGGCCTACTAATCCGAAGCATAAAATTAATGTGTTCTTACAACCATTGATATATGAATTACAGAATCTGTGGGAATATGGTGTTCAAACATATGATGTCTCTCTGAAATAGAATTTTGTGTTGAGGGTGACGTTGATGTGGACCATTAGTGATTTTTCAGCATTTTTCATGTTATCTGGATGGAGCACAGCTGGGAAATTGGCTTGTCCTTATTGTGGAAATGATTCTGACGCCTTTTATCTTCCAAACGGGGGAAAAGTGTGTTGGTTTGGCAATCGCAGGAAATTTCTTCCTCTAGATCAACCATTCAGACGCAATAAACATAAGTTCATTAAGAATATGATGGTAAAGAAAACTTTGTCCCCTTACAAAGATGGTGAAGAGATATTGCTGGAGATTGATGAACTAGGCTTACTGAAAGTTACAGAATTTGAAGATGATGAAGTTAATACAAGCATATCTAAAAACTTTGGTTGGAGAAAACGCAACATCTTCTAGGATTTGCCATATTGGAAGACGAATTTGATACGCCATATTTTAGATGTCATGCATATCGAAATTTTTTTTGACAATATGTTCAATACCATAATGAACATTGAGGGGAGGACAAAAGACAATGCAAAATCACGAGCTAATTTGCAAATTTTTTGTAGAAGGAATGAGTTACATAAAGATCTGCATACCGGTAAATATCCGAAAGCATGTTACACCTTGGACAAAAAACAAAGGGAAATATTGTGTGAATGGTTGAAGGGTTTAAAGTTTCCCGATGGTTATGTTTCAAACTTGGGAAGGTGTGTGGATATGAGGAAGTACAAATTATTTGGGTTGAAAAGTCATGATTATCACGTATTTATGCAAAGGTTAATTCCAATAGCATTTCGAGAGTTGCTTTCGAATAAGGTGTGGGAAGTGATTACAGAAATAAGTTTGTTTTTCAAAAGTTTAACATCATCTGAAATCAAGTACAGTGACATGGACATCCTAGAAAGGGAGATTCCAATAATTTTGTGCAAGTTAGAAGGAATTTTTTCTCCAAGCTTTTTCGATGTTATGGAGCATTTACCTGTGCATTTAGCATATGAGGCTAAACTAGCTGGTCCAGTTCAATATCGATGGATGTACCCGTTTGAGAGGTAATTCACATTGAACATTCAGTTAATGAAGTTATAATATGTTTTAACTGTTACATTATAATACTCATATTTTGTAATATAGGTATTTGCATCACTTGAAGAAAATTGTGAAAAACAAGGCTAGAGTTGAAGGTTCCATTTGTAATGCTTATTTAGTTGAGGAGGCTAGTACATTTTGTGGACATTATTTTGTGCCACACGTTCACACAAGAGCAAGAAAAGTTTCTCGTAATGACAATGGCGGAAGAACCAGTGATGCTGATGGCAATATATCCATTTTCACATTTCCTGGGCGAGCATATGGGCGTGCAACAAGAAGAATGTTAACAGAGCAAGAAATTGAGGTTGCCCATAGTTACATTTTATTTAACTATGAAGAGGTTCAACCTTTCGTGCAGTAAGTTCAACCGCATTATATCGGTAGTAACATTTTGTCTTTTTCATCACTAAATTACATGATAACGTAACAGGATGTACGAGACATTGTTACACGAGATGATGGAAAACAACACATAGGATGAAGTCAATAATGAGGTTGGACGACACTTTGCATGATGGTTTGGGAGATATGTTAGTTTCCATTTACAAATATTCTCATTATTAAATTATACATTTCAAGTGTTGAAATAAGCGGATGTATTCATTGATGTTGAAATCATTTTGTTTTTGTAGGCCTTAGAAAATCGAATAAAAAACAAGTTCATTTGTGATATTGCTAAGGAACCTCTGCGAACTATTAAATCGTATCCAGTTTATTTCGTTAATGACTACAAATATCATACAGAAGCTCATGGTCATAGCATGGCAACAATAAATAGTGGAGTTTCCATATAAGGAGAATTCATAGATTACTATGGTAAAATCATTGAGATACTAGAAGTTGAGTATCTCATTGATGGAACAAAAGTCCATAACCGATACAGTCTTGTTGAAATCAACTCGCGCAGAAGATTGAAACATTTTGAATCAATAAACAAAAAATTTCAGGTACAAACATGGGACCAAAGAGACAACGTTAGGTGATGCCGCCTAGGCTCCGAGGCATGTTTGGAGGGACTTACTGTAAGGGTGGCCCATCACAGACTCCAGCTGCAACTGAGTCACCACCACCACCCCCAGCGCCTACAGTTGCAGGAACATCATCACCTGGGACTGGTGATTCGCAACAATCCAGTAGTCATATATCATCCAATACAGTTATGGAAGATGAAGGAGACGAGATGCAACCTGGATCTGAGGGTCCTGATGGCAGAAAGTATATAAAAATATCCGATAAACAGTAAATGCAATCACATGAAATACTATATATGTTTATCATTAATTTGTTGTGTTAAAATTTTGCAAATTCATGAACTTATTTGTTCTTATATTAGGTTCATTCCGTCTGGACCATGTTCAAGACAAATGACATCTACATTTAAGGAGAGGATTGATTATAAAAGTTATGCATGGAAGAAGATCTCTGAGGCCACAAAGGCATTTTACTTTCAGAAGTTTGATGTACAATATGCGATAAATCTTTTTTCGTTTTTGTTGTATACATTAATAACATACATATAAATAGATTATAAGCTTTAATGAATTTATTCCTTTTATTTTCAGAAACATTTTTACCGGAGTTCTGAACTTGATGGGATAATACATAGTGTATGGGAGTCGCGAGCTCGTACACATTATTGTGATTTTATTAACCAGATACACAATGCTGGTGTACGACACTCTTTCATTTATGAGTCCATATGGAGTCATTGGCTGGAGTACTAGAGATCACCTGAGGCAATGCGCATATCGAGCCGTAACTCCACCAACAGGCGTGGTAGGTTAAGGCCAGACAGTCTTCCCGTTCACACAGAAGGATCAATTACTCACCACGAGCATACAGAAAGACTTGTAATATAAATATTACATTTATATTCTAAATTTTTACTTTGCAAAATTTCAAAGTTAAATTGATAATGTTGTGATGAACATATATGTGTAGTATGCCTAATGATCATGACTATATGGAGTAATTTGCTGGTGCCATTTATGGTTGTGTTGAGTACTTTACTTTCTTGAACAGGGGGCAATATCATCAAAACAGAAGGGACTCTGCCGAAATTTTTATAAATTCTAGTTTAACTTATTACTTTTCATTGTTATGCAGGAAAAGTCTATGGGCGTTAGGCCTACACCCCATCAGTTGTTCT
>JANZXV010000009.1:1272336-1291411 GCA_027576455.1 Erythroxylum roigii
AACTATTTGTTTTTTGTTAGTTTTCATATATGTTTATCTTTGATTTTGTTTTCTATTATGAGTAACTAAATGTGTTTAGTGTCTAGATGTGATGAACCTTATTTTGGGATAACAATATGTTTTAATCTTTTATTCAATGCAAATATACTGATTATTGAAGTTCAATTATGTGTTTTATGCTTGTTCTAATATATCTAGAATATTAGTACATGATTTGATTTCATATGATTGAGGGTGAGACATCCTTTTACATGAATAGATCAACCATAATTGCAAAGAGTTTATTACAAACCTAGAAATAAGTCAATATAAATCCTTTAGATTAGGGTCAAACCTAATAGTAGAATTCATAAATCAATAAAGCAATTTTAAGGGTTTTAACTAGAAATATTTATGTTAATTAACTGATGGATTAGTTGTTAATAGTCTCGAGAGAGTTATAAATATAAGATAGGAATTTTCATGGCCTAATATTTGATAATATGATTGCATGATAAAAGGTTAATAATCTAAAGATTCTTAGGGGAATCATCACCTTGACACTATTATTTGATATAGAGTTTTCTTCATATTTTACTTATCCTAAGATCGTAGTTGTTGATTCTTAATTTAGTTATTTGTTTATCTTTAATTTTAATTTAAATCTAAGTTCTAATTCGTAGCTAGATAATAGAAAAAAGGTAATTACTAGTATTATAGTCTTTGTGGGATTAACCCATACTTGTCTATGCTAGCTTACATCGTGCACTTGTGGTAATTCAATATTGATATAGAAATAACCAATTACATGCTCATCCACTCCAAGTTTCTTTTTTCTCTATAATAGAGTTTAGCTAAGATTTTTCTTAAGTTCACCTTTAAAAGTGTTGGCTTTTTGTTACTTGCTTGAGTAGTATGTGTACATACATGTAATTTAATGATGAAAATGGCATTAGTTTGGCTATATCTTGTTAGTTATAGTTGATTCTATTTGTGGATCGTTTGTTGGATTAATGTGAATTTGGAGACTACTACTGTAGCAGTGGCGAGTCTAGGTCGATCCCACAGAGAGTGTGTGTAAAGTTTATAAAATGAAATTAACCGGTGTTTAGGAAAAACGGAGGGGGGTTGGATTTTTAAAGAAGAAAATAAAATAAAACTAACTAATAAAAACAAATTAAAGAAAACATAAAAATAAATGATAAAGATACGATCGTTTTGTTTAATCAAGATACGATCGTTAATTAAACCTAACCACCGAACAACCAAGGATACGATCTCTAGATTTAATTAGGCAGTAGCATTACAAATTAGAAAAACCGATTAATCAAGGCAACAACCACATACAAAGCGTCATTTAACTTAGGTTTTGTTATCCCTAATGATTACGAATCATTAGTCGCTACACATTAATTTCAACATAACAATTGCAGATTATATCGAAATTCTAGCAATGAGTTTGAAATTAACGATTCAATGAACGCATTAAAACTATCAATTCATAATACCCAATGGGTTCATACATAAATAACTGAATAATAACGAAAATTCGATTATCCATATATAAAACCCAAATCAATTAACATATGATAACACAATAAATTCCTAAGAGAGAAAGAAACAACAAAATAATAAAAAATTACTTAACCTGGGTCATCAGCATCGATGTCACCTCTGATGCATTCAATTTTTTTTCTTCTTCTTCGTCTTCCATTTTTTGTCTTTTAATTTTCTTTTTCTTACTTCATGAAGACAAGTGAATATTGATCTTCAGAAAATGGCCCAAATGGAGGGCTTTCGACTCACTTTAATTTCTTTGGTTCCAAATTGTACCTAAAATCATATATGAATTAAAGTGAGTATCTTAAGCATTTTTGTTTCATTAATCGCTAAGTATAAATGAGTAAATATATCATCAATTAAATACATATAAACTCCTTTATGGTTTAAGGACTTATTTCTTATTCCAAGTGCTTTGCAATTTGAATAATATTTTTATAATCCTTTTTAACTTAGAGCATGTAATCATATCTACATAGGTTCTGTAACATTTGAAGTAATGGGACGGATGATGAAGAAATAATGAATTTCTTATATCTTCGTTTTGATTGTCTGTGAGGTATATATATATATGAGGTACTAACTTTACATGTGGCTATAACAAACTCGTAACAAACTAATACTAAATGTACATATGGCTATAGCAAACTCATAACAAACTAATTATAGGGGAAAAATATGTACTATTTTTGCAGGAATGTCGAGTAAGAAAAGAATGAATGAAGGTTATGGAATATGCTACTGTTGCTCTTTGTTTTCATTGTGGGCTTTGATGGGCCTGAGTCTATAACAGTAGCCCCCTTCAAGTTGGAGCCGAAAGAATGAGACCCAACATGGAAATAGCTTCATGAAATTTTGGGGCAGACAAGGCCTTAATGAAGCAATACACCAATTGAAGTGTAAAAGGTGGATGTGATGTAGAGATGAAACCTTCGAAAATAGCATTGCGAACCAGGTGACAGTCAATCTCAAGATGCTTTGTTCATTCATGGAAAATGGGATTCGCTGAAATGTGTATGGCTGTCAAATTGTCACAGTATAAATGGATAGGCAGATGTAGAGGAATCTGAAGATTAGTAAGAATATAAGATAACCATCGTAATTCACAAAGCATAGATGCCATGCTCCGATATTTTGCCTTCGTGAAAGAGCGACTAATTGTCTTCTTCTTTCTTGTTTTCCATGACACTAAGGCAGATCCTAAAGTGATACAATATCCCGTAATAGATTTACATGATGAGACGCACCCAGCCCAGTCAAAATCTGAATATGCTTTCAGAGTTAGAGAAGATTGTACAAGGTAAAACAATTTCATATCAGCAGTGGAATGTAAATACCTTAACATGAGTTAAGGCAACCCAATGTTGTGTGCTAGGCGCACTAGTGAATTGAAAGAGAAGTTGTCCGACCAGACGACGATGTTTTTCGAGATTGTCAAAGAGTGAACCCGAATCTGAGGAGAGTTTAGTTCCTGGAGGAATAGGCATCTTTGCTGGTTTAAGATATGGTAAATTGGCTTCATGAATAATATCCTGGATGTGTTTCTGTTGGGATAGGATCATACTGGATAGAGAACGAGCAATTTCCACGCTAATGAAATAATTGACGTAACCAAGATCCTTGATTGTGAATTGCCGATCAAGAGAACCTTTAACATCCAGGAGGAGATGTTCAGATGGTCCCATTAATAGAACTTCATCAACGTAAATGAGAAGTGCAATAAAATTTTGACTAGTACCCATCGTGAACAAACAAGAATTAGAAGCAAATTGACAAAAACCAAATTCCATAAGTTTAGCGATGATCAGTTTGTTCCACTGCCGGCTTGATTGCTTAGGCCATATAATGATTTTTCCAACTTACAAACCTACCCGAGAGGCACTCGTGAGTAACCAAGAGGTGGAGAAATATAAATGCCTTCGTCGATACAACCATGAAGATAAGCATTATTAATATCATAGTGGTAGACAAGCCATATGTTTGCCTCAGCGGTGGCTAAAAGGATGCTGACAGTAGTTAATTTGGCTACTGAAGAGAAGATGTCTGAATAGTCTATATCGTTTCGTTGGCTAAATCCTTTAACTACCAAAACAGCCTTACATTGATCAATGGAACCATCTGGTTGGCGTTTAATTTTGAAAATCCATTTCATTTGGAGAGCTTGCTTACCCTTTAGTAAGTCAACAAATGACCACATACAATTCTATTCCAGAGTAGTGCACTCCTCATTCATAGCTGCAACCCAAAACGGATTATCCTTAGCGGCAGAATATGACAATAGTTTGTGTTCTATAGACACATTTGCCATGAAAGCTAAATAACTTGGGCTCAATAAATTATCAGAAGAAGACAAAAAATTTAAGGGTAGAGAGGTGACCTGAGATGAGGACGTTGTAGCGGAATGAGCGGTGTTGACCGTGGTATTATAATCGTCAAGGTATTTGGGATAAGTTTTAGGTTTGGTGCTGAAACAAGTAGGTATATGTGCATTGGCGGTTGGGAGATTAGGGTTTGAGAAGTTACTGGTTATATGGGTCAATGGGTAGTTGAGTTGTAAAAAGATTGGGTGAGTGACTGGGCTCGGGTATGGGTTCAAGTTCAGGTGGTGGTTTGGGCTCAATTGTTATGGTAAGAACATTTGGTTGACTAGGCCTAGTTGATGAAATGTTTTGGTGAATTTATAAGGCCCGAATTTAGGTGTATTTGGTGGAAATGTAATAAGGTCAGTTATGGTTTGTTGTGCTAGGTTTTGGAATAGATTGTTCGTGAAAAACAACATCGCGGGAAATGCGTATTTGATTTATAGATAGGTCCATAACTTTAAAGCCTTTGCATTTGGACATGTATCCTAGGAACAAACATTGGGTGGCACGAGGTTCGAGTTTTTCCTTGTATGGTTTAGTGTTTGCTGAAAAAATAGGCAACCAAATGTACGGAGATTGTCGTATGTGGGAAGTTTATTGTATAACTTTTCATACGGAGTTTTCCATGAAAAAAATGTAGATGGTAATCGGTTGATGATGTATATGGACGTAAGTAAAGCTTCACCCCAAAAGTCTTTTGGTAAATAAGCTTGAAAAATTAGAGCATGGGTAATTTGGAGAAGGTGTTTATGTTTTCTTTTGAAAACTCCATTTTGTTGTGGGGTGTATGGGCAAGTTTGGTGGTGTATGATTCCTTTTGAGAAGAATAGGTTTTGACATGATTTTTTTGTAAATTCAGTGCCATTGTTGGTTCTAACACCTAGTATGGGTAAACGGAATTAGGTTTGGATAAGGTCAAAAAATATTGGAGGGTTAGGTGGACTTGATCTTTACTGCTTAAAAGATAAGTCCAAGTGGCCCTAGAAAATTTGTCGATGATGGTTAAGAAATAGGATGATCCATCAATATTTGGAGTCCTGTATGGGCCCCAAAGATCGATGTGCAATAATTTGAACAGGTGTTAGCAACAATTTTGTAGTAAAGGAAGGGTTTTCTTTCTTGTTTGGCTAATGGGTATAATTCACACATGTAATTGCTAGGTATTTTAATGAACGTATTTGGTAATCGAGATAATTTGTTTGTAGAAACGTGTCCGAAGCGATTGTACCATAATGTGAAGTTATATGATACATGATTACTAACGAAATTATTCATGTAAAATTGTTAAGATGGACCTTTTAGGCTTTTTGGAGGAAGTAAATGCTTGTTGGATAGTTTGTAAACACCACTCGTTGCTTCACACTTTGCTATAATGTAATCATCACGCGGGTCCTGCAAAAACACATGATTATCAATGAATATCATGGTAATTTTATTTAGTGTGGCAATTTTATTTACCGAAAGCAAATTATGGAAAAATGAGGGAATATGTAGCACATCATCGAGTGCCAAGGTTAGAGTGAGAGCGACTTTTCTCAAGTGTTCCGTCATGTTTACGGAGTCATCCGGTAGAGTCACTAGGTTTGGTGTGCTCAGTTTGACATAGTCTGTAAACATAGACAGATTTGGGATCATATATGCCGAGGCGCCTGAGTCTATAATCCACGAATCGTCATCATATTTATGCTCACTAAAGGTAATGTGTTTAGGGTATTTACCGGAAAAAGCATTGAAGGCCACATGATTCACTGTTGCACCATGTTTACCCTTAACCATCAATGTTAATTCCTGAACTTGTTTGGCCAAGTTGATTATGCCCATTTTTGGGCTCTTCTGTTTCACATCACCTTGTATATTGTCCCTTGCATCATCGATTGGACTGTCCATAGCATTCCCTGCATAATTTCCTTTACCCTTTTTCCTTTGTAATTCTTTGTACCATTCTAGCACGCCGTGTAGGAGGAAACACGTATCCTTCATATGCCCGCATTTATGACAGTGATCACAAAGCTTATTTTCTTTTCGCAGACTCGACTCCTTACTATTTTCTTGCCTCCCCACTGGTTTCTTACTATTGGCAGGATTAGTAAACAACACTACGGACATTTGGGTCATATTATTTTGATCTATATTAACCGTTTTCTGTTTTTCAACCGTCAAAACCATTGAATATGCTTTGTTCACTTGAGGCAGGTGATCTATCATCATTATCTGGCTAACCACATTTGCATATTCTTCCCTCAATCCAAGCAAAAATTGCATCAACCTATTACTATTCACAACACAGATTGTATTTTGTAGCTTCACAAGAACATATTTTGTATGGTAATAAGCAGTCAATGTCATTTCATAGACTCTTTAATTTCGTAAAATACGTCATGCCGTAAAATACGTAATGTCTTTAATACCACTACTTTCTCCATATTTTAACTCCTCCCAGAGATCCTGCACTGTCGTGACTACTGTGAAGGAGTTTGTAACTTCGTTGTTTAGCAAATTCAGCAACCATGCTATCAACAGGTTATCTACTATCACCCATCGTCTGGATTGAGCAGTGTCATCGTCGGCCTTCTTGATTTCTCCATTAACAAACCCTAATTTGTTCTTGGATTTTAGGGCTATGATTATAGATCTACTCTATGCCGGATAGTTATTTTTGTTGAGTGGCATGGTAACCATAAGACATCCTGGAGTGTTAACGGCGGTGGTTAAGTATGCTTCTGTTTTGATTTCCTTTTCAGATCTAAAGCCAGAATATTGTTTTGGCTCGAATCTCTTGAGGTTTGTATCATTTTTGTGGATTTGGTTTGATTTTGGATATTAGGGTTTGCGTGGGATCAGATTTTCTTGGATACCATGTAACATTTAAAGTAATGGGACAGATGATGAAGAAATAAAGAATTTCTTATATCTCCATTTTGATTGTCTGTGAGGTATAGATATACATGAGTTACTTATATCTCCATTTTGATTGTCTGTGAGGTATAGATATACATGAGGTACTAACTTTACAAGTGGCTATAACAAACTCGTAACAAACTAATACTAACTTTACATGTGGCTATAACAAACTCGTAACAAACTAATACTAACTTTACATGTGGCTATAACAAACTAGTAACAAACTAATTATGGGGGAAAAATATTTACAATTTTTGCAGGAATGTCAAGTAAGAAAAGAATGAACCAAGGTTGTGGAGTATGCTACTATTGCTCTTTATTGTCATGGGCCCTGATATTGCTTTAGTTGTCACTGTGGGCTTTGATGGACCTGATTCTGTACCAGCAAGTTCTAACCTTGATCTTACCAGGAGCTGTGACAATGCTATCGTAACTCAGAGTGCATGATAATGAATTGTTGCAGATGTATTGTGAAGGTGGAAGCTCCAATAATTGATTCAGGGTAGGTGAGGCTTTTATAAATTATGATTATATTTTGTGATCCCGATAATCAGTAAGTATATGCATACTAATTGCAATTATAAAAAACTTGCAACTTTTAAAGAGTTTGAATTATAAAAAACTTACAAGTTTTAATTTATAGAAAATTCATTCTTGTACAATGTCATGCATTAGCTAAAGATACTTTTTTTTGAAACATAGGAACCCGCAACCGCTACCCTTTTGGATATACACTCGGTCAACCTCTAGATTGACATAATAGCCTACAAATAACGCCAACCAGGCACTCCGTACTAGGCAAACCCTATACGACAGGCTCAATCGAAAGAACGTAGATAGGGGGAATCGAACACAGGAACTTTTAGCCCTATGCTCCCTCACTCCATCAACTTGACCACTCCCTAGGGGGCAGCTAAAGATACATCTACTTTAGATGGATGTATGCTCAAATATTAGTGTAGTTTTTTTATTATTCATAATAAAAAAAATTTTTAAAATAAATATTTTATAAAAAATTATATTAACATCTGTTCATTATTTAAGTATATGTCTAATAATTCTACCTAATTTAGAACATTGTCAAAATTTATTTAATGTTGGGTAATTGAAAATTAGATCCATTAAACTTATATATAAATCTTTTAAATGCTTATTTTCTATTTATTATAATGACTAGTTTTGCATTTATCGATGAATTATTTTGTTTTCAATGGCTAAAAAAAGTAAAAGCCTTATTCTTCACCCTTAAAAAAAAGATTATAATAAATTCTAATATTAAGTAGAGTTTGAAGAATGGACCTATGTTATTTAAAAAACAATTATTATTATAAATATCAAATATCATTTATATCTTTCTTTTAATTATTTTTATTGATTATGTATTGTTAGCTAAATGTCTTATTGTGTATTTTTTATTATATATATAAATAATTATTATTATTTAAAATTAATTATGAAATTTAATATAAGCTTCAATTATGAAAATTAAAATCATAATATAAATTTAACAAATAGGAATACATTCTTAAGCTAAAACATAATGGCCCTTATAGCTAATGTAATTTTTGATAACCCGTACCGAACCAATAGCCTGAAATAAATGAAAAATATTATCTAATGTTATTTTTATAATAGAAAATAATAAATAAGCAATAAATTGTTTTTATAGACAGTATAAGCTACTTCTAAGATGTTAGTCATGAAAATTTAATCTTAAAATTTATCACATTTGCTTGAATTGCTACTATTTTCTTATTTTTAAATTCTATTTTCTAAATTTTAATTGAATTTCGAACATCTCCAACTTAAAAGAAATACAATTCACAAACCTTAAATATTATGCATCAAAAAATAAATACATCATGATCTCACAAATCTACAAATATATAAAATCAAATGTAATAGCTTGAAATATTCCAAGTTATTGTTCCCTTAAACATTAATTCAACAAACATGTTTATTAATAATAGTAAATTAACGAAATTAAATTAAACAAAATTTTATGAGAAAGTAACTAAATTACTAAATTAACCAAAGCAAGGTGATTAACTATCAAAATGAACCAACATAAATAAAATGTTAGTGCTTTGGGGTTCATTTGTAAGGAATTCAGCTATTATGTAGGATTAATTATTAAGGTTGAAATACTGATTAATTACCACTTATAAATTTACAATTAAACTAATTAAATTCATTAATAATAATTAAGTTATTAGTTATCACAATAATTTAGGATATCCTTATCACTAAATCTAGAGTGTTTATTCTCCTGATGTACGAATTATACTTCTATTTTTGGTACTTCTGACAATCCCTAAAATCAAATATATGATGGCTAAGTATTAATTCACAAATCAAACTTAAAGAGAATACATTTAACTCAAGTAATAATTAATCACATATCCGTAATTAAAAATAAAAACTAAGGATTTAGTTTTTTTAATTGAAATATGGATCAAAAATTTTATTAACAATAGCACAAGTTATTACAACATTACAATGAGCTCCAACTTATAGATTGCTCATAGTTAATACAAACAATTTAGAAGATACAAACAATTAAGTACTTAGAGATTCCATCTAAGCTTTATATTAGGAGTGAGTTTGTTTTGTACATTCTTTTCCATTATGATCTCTCTAATCCAATTTAGACTATTATTAGCTAGTTAATGCTTTCTAATGGTTGCACTTTTATACAATTTGTTGTTTCTTTCTCTCCAAATTAAGTAAATAGTTACAGTGAAAGCAGTTTTGAAGATCTACATTTTGCTTAAGTTCTTTAGCTTTCATGATAACCCACAAAAAATTTCCATTCCGTTAATAGGTTTGGCAATACCCCACTAGCATCTGTAGCACTCTACTCCAAATAGCTTTGGAATACTTGCATTAAAAAAAGAGGTGTTTCCTATCTTCCTTTGCTTCTTTGCATAATATACAAATGGGATCATGTATACCAAACCATCTGTATTTGGTTTTGATTTTGCTCTTTATAGCAAGACAAATACAAAAGAAAAAGATAGAAGAAATTTCCATAAATTACTTCCAATTTGAGATGAATTTTCTACTCTCTTGATGCTTAAAAAGTCAAAAGAAAATAACTTAATCCAAGAGTCCTCTGCCTAGATCTATTCTAATTTATTTCATACTAAATTAACAAAAATCCACCAATAACCAAGAAATAAAAGAAGATAAAAAGAAATTATTGTCATGGATTTTTGAAATCTTGTTCATCTTTATTAAATTTTGATGGAATCTACTACTTTATCTTGTTGTAGTTCAACTCCTATTGACTCTTCCACATCTCTTGTGCCTCTTTGTCCTTTTTATAACTAAAAAAATTCTAAAATTTCTAAACCTTATGACCAAATGGTCCTATGTTGCTTAACAACTCCTAGCCAACAACTCCTAATTGTCAACATAGTTCTTGAAGACAAACTCATGTTTCTCTCATGTTAACTCAGTGACTTGATAAATTGTGTATCTGAGGATTAATTTTAAGAATATGGGTTTTGAAGACATGAACGCGAGTCTATATTTAGGTCGTATTGGAGAATAAATGTCCCTATTGATGTTAGTTTTTGAGTCTTTAACCTAAGTTTGTTCTAATATTGCTCTAGCTTGACTAAGATCTTATTAAATTCATTCTTTCTTTATTAAGGGATTAAAAATAGGCTTTAAAATAAAATATAAGCCAAAGTGAATATCAATTCCTATAAAATACTAGCAAGATATAACAAAATAGTCTCAAAATTATACTAAAAACATATTTTAGTTGGCATGCATTTATCACCTCAATCATATATGAAGCATATATATTTATTTTTAGTTGATTATGAAAACATTAATTTATGCTTTTTATCGTAATAAGTATTTATGTAATCACATATTCTCATTTTTTACAAATTTACAATGCATACAATAAATATCTATCATAATTAATGTATTCTTATCATCATACTTATCTCTAAAATTTAGCTTCTTTAAATGTCTCACCTCACCATATGTTACTTTAATATTATCTTATAAACTATCTGTGTTTAGATAGTGGGTTGCATTTTATAAAAATATATTAGATAATTATACAATTTTATAATGTTAACAATGTTGTAGTTAAGGAAAACTATGCAAAACATATTATATAAAAGAGAAGTGACAAGTAAATGATTGATTCAACACTTATTAAAAAATAATAACCATATCTAAATTGTAAATTAGAATTTTAATATGCTCAACTTTTCCAATTCATCAATAAATTTATCACCTATTCAGACATATTTATGTATAACCTCCAAGCATAAGATCTATGGAGTATTTAAATATCATTTTAATACTAAAAAAAATCTATATGTAATAAAATTTTTAGATCAACATGAGCTTATGATATCCTCATTATTAACAATTAGAGGACTAAAATCTTAATTGAATTGACAAGATATATCATCTTAATGCATATGATAAATACAGAAATAAAAAAACTAAAAGTGCTTTGAACATATCAAATAATTGGTAAATGGATGACAAATACTTGATGAAAACATCAAATGATTTTATTAGTCTTTGGATGGCACTGGAGAGGAGCGTTAATTATTTTAGTGAATGGATATGAAAAATCTATACAAAATAGTTACAAAAAGGATAAAAGAGATTAGGTAAAGAGAGAAAGAACTAATTTATAGTAGTTCAACCAAATAGCTCTTATCCTATGTCCACTCCTTAAACTCTCATTATAAATTCACTATCGTCTTCTTCAATAGGCCAAGAGAAGCATTTCATATATGTATCTTCCTTTGGATAAAGAAGAACCTTTACACATTTTTTTTTCTTATGATGAAAAGGAAGCCTTCTATAAGATTCTTTGTCACATATGAAGAGATACCCTAAACAATTCAATTTCTCTCTTAATTGTTATCTTATTAACCTACATATAATTCAAGAACTCCTTTCTTAATCACAAAAAGCACTATGGTCTCATTTATGTTCTCACTCATATAAATATAATGAAACACACTCAAAAGTTTTCCAAAGATTCCATCTAGTTTCAAAGATCCTTTATTCAACTTATATATGATTTATTTATACTCAAAACAACCCAAAATATTCAATAAAAATAAAAATTAGTTATTTTGAATTTTATACATACACTAATCAACCAATATGATGTATTAATGATCAGGATCGTTAAAAGAGAGATACTTTATGTACTAAGATTTTATGCAAGAATATTAGTTGAGCAATATCATACATTAGTCAACCACTATCATTGGACCTTCTTTTATTAACTCTTTTGAAGTTCTTCTAGTAACTCTTATTCCCTACTTTCTTATTTTGAGGGGGCTATTATAGAGCTAATAAGGGGATCTCCTTAGAATTTTCCTTTAGCATTCTTTGCTCTTTAAGCACCATATTCTTTAGTAGGTTCAATCTAAGGTTTCCACACTCTTGCTAAGATATTTTATTTCAAAATATTGATGCTTCTCCATTTGGCTTTGATGATTGTTGGTTAAAAGCTTCTTCTTTATCTGCATTAATTGAAATTTTAGCTGAGGGCTCTAGTATCTTGTTATCTTTATTAGATTCATTGGTGTGTTAAATATTTTCTAGCTCTTCCTAGCTCCATTAGTTCTAAATATTTACTTGTTTGGAACTTTCTTCTTGTTTTCCTCCAATTGCATTTTAGTTATGGTTTGGCTATTCTTTAACTACTAGTAACCAGTACCTCATCTCTAACCAATCCAGTTTTCTTATCTACGTTGAGAATGGAGATTACTTCAAGAAGGTGTTTATTTGCTTCCACTAACACGCATATTCTGGCATAGTTAACTCTTCTTATTCTTGTTGTTTCCTCATTTAGGCAAAGGGGTTTACCAATATAGCTTACTAACTAGCCAAGGTCCTTTATGGTCTAGTATTCTAATGGTATGTGATGAATGTTAAGCTAAATGGGAATACTTTATTTCTTGGGGTTAAAGAGTCTAGAACCAAGTTTCCAGGAATGGAGGAAAAAGTTTTATAGTTTTAGTGTCAGAGTCCTGATTCAAGGTTTTTTTTTAATAATGAGTGGGCTTTCTTCTTCTTTTTGGACCTTCTTTTATTAACTCTTTTGAAGTTCTTCTAGTAACTTTTGCTACTTTCTTATTTTGAGGGGCTTATTGTAGAGCTAATAGGGGGATCTTTTTAGTGTTTTCCTTTAGCATTCTTTGCTCTTTAAGTACCATATTCTTTAGGAGGTTCAATCTAAGGTTTCCACACTCTTGCTAAGGTATTTTATTTCTGAAGATTGATGCTTCTCCATTTGGCATTGATGATTGTTAGTTAAAAGCCTCTTCTTTATCTGCATTAATTGGAATTTTAGCTGAGGGCTCTAATATCTTTTTATCTTTATCAGATTCATTGGTGTGTTAAATATTTCCTAGCTCTATTAGTTTTAAATATTTACTTGTTTGGAACTTTCGTCTTGTTTTCCTCCGATTGCATTTTGGTTATGATTTGGCTATTCTTTAACTAGTAGTAACCAGTACCTCATCTCTAACTAATCAAGTGTTCTTATCTACGCTGAGAATGGGGATTACTTTAAGAAGGTGTTTATTTGCTTCCACTAACACACGTATTCTGGCATAGTGAACTCTTCTCATTCTTGTTGTTTCCTCATTTAGGCAAAGCGGTTTGCCAATATAGCTTACTAAGTAGTTGAGGCCCTTTATAGTCCAGTATTCTAATGGTATGTGATAAATGTTAAGCTAAATGGGAATACTTTATTTCTTGGGGTTAAAGAGTCTAGAACCAAGTTTCCAGGAATGAAGGGAAAAGGTTTATAATTTTAGTATTAGAGTCCTGATTCAAGGTTTTTTTTATAATGAGCTAAGGAGGAAATTTTGAAAAAAAGAATAAATTTTCTTTGTTGTAGAGAACTTTTGATAGCACCATAGTGTTCCAATTGTGTTGTGCTCGTGTATTGATGATAGATTGATAGGGTAGTCTTTTGAAGTATCCTATTAGTGTATTGATAGGGTAGTCTTTTGAAGTATCCTATTAGTGTAGCCTCCCACTTACTAGCTAGCTCCCTTCTAAAGGATTTCCAAGTTTGGAGCAACCAGGGGGTTCCTTCATTTTCAATTGGAGGCCAGAAGGAATGTTTTAAGAAAAGAGAGGGATCTCCTAACATTTGATGCATATGTTTTCTTTAGTTATTATGGGTTGGGGGGAAGGGGGGTGGAAGAAGGAAGTTCGGGGGGTTGAGGTTGAACCAACAGGTAAAGTTCCATGGTTTGCAAGTTTTTCCAAAGGATCACAATAAGGGTTTGCAGGTAGAGTGGGAAAGTTTTCAAGTGTCAAGTGATTTATGCTTTCATTGCTAAAAAAAAGAAGATGGTATGGTCTCCCTGAGGTTAAGAAAATGCAGAAACCAAACAATCAGGGATAGATCTAAACAAGAGATACTTGATAGAAAACAGAAGTAGGAGAGGAAGAAAAAAAGAAAATAGAATAAAGATGAAATAAAATAAAGGAGGGGAAGAGAGAAATAGATACCTATTCAAAATATTAAAATAGGTAGGGTAAAGAACTATGCAAGCCATGCAACAGGGAATATAAAGAGATGCAGAAACTTTTCTCACTAAAGCCAAGGATATCAAAATCCAACTGTTGTTACTATTTTGGTAACTACTTTAGTTTAGTGTTTTTTAAATGATCTATATTTTTGATATTCAATTTTAAATATTTATGCATTTAAACTAAAATTGTCTAACTTAAGTTGGAGAAATTATTCAGAGGAAATATATAAAAATATATGCCTTCAATCTTTATATTTTCTTGAGTGAGTTAAATTAAATGAGCTTTCTTAATTCAGAACAACTCATTAAATTTTTTTAACTCATCGACTTATGGTTACTATTCCAATCAAAAGTCTTATTACAAAATTTGAATGAAAGAGTTCTAATTAAAGATAATATTATCTTGCCCTCAATTCTTTTAAAAGGTTTTAATTGATGGAAGTATTTCCAAAGGAAAAAAATATGTACTACTTTGGGGAATTGAGAGATTTAGCAACTCTATCACATTGACTAACAATTTTATTTTATCCATCACGCTAAATGTATGTTTAACAATATAACCAAAATTGTTTTGGCTTGGTTAGGGTAGATCATTTGTACTCCCACATGATCCTTTATAACCCAAAAAATTAAAGTAATCGAAGAATTGTATTATTCTAATTTTGATGTATATATGAAAATAACTTTTATACTTGATAAGTTCTTATCTCACTACAAGAAAATAGCTATTCACCGACCGAATATTCCGTCGGTAAAACGTTCATTTCCGTCGGTAAATGTAAATACCGACGGTATATGGTGAGCGATATTTTCGGTCGGTAATTGTCCCGAAGGTAAAAATACCGACCGAAATAGTCGGTCGGTATTTAGAGACGGTATCTACGACCGTAATATTCGGTCGGTATTAATATACCGACGGAAATAGCAAAGGAAAGTCGGTCGGAGATATTTCGCGACGGTCATGTAGTCGGTCGGTGAAGAGCAGTTATATTCAACAGCTTTTACCGACGGAATATGTTCCGTCGGTAAAGGTCTATAATAATTTTATTTTTTTTTTATAATTATAGTGTTGTTGATATAACAATAAATTTTTTTACTGACGTTATATTATTAATTCACAATATATTAATTTGTATATATATTATGAGTTTTATGAGAATATTGAAAAATAATAAAAAATATGAAGAATTCAATTTATTAACTAACATTCTTAGAAAGAAATCTTATGTTTCTTAATTTTAAACAAATGACAATGTTATGCTAATGATCTATGGCATGTTAACCAAAATCAGTTGGCATATAAAAACATTAAAACTAATCTATATGGCCTATTTTTTTGGTTCAATAACAAAATATTGTGCTATCAATACTTTAAAATTTTGTTTTGTTAAACATTTTTATATAATCTGTTCTTCATTAATTAAGTAATACGTGTAAGCATTTTGTTTAAATTTAGTAATACGTGAAGAAAAACAATATATATATATATATATAGGTACTTACGTATGTATGAATCTGGCCACAATTCGTTTGTCGTAATCCAAACTAGGCTTTAAGAAGCTATTCGATCAACCAGTCTCTTAACCATTAATGTGATTGCATCAGACGATTCTCATATTTTTCAAGCTTAACAATAAATATTTTACATTAAATATATTTCCATTGATGGATGAAGAAACTAAATCTGCTGTTTGTTATCCAGAAAAAGAAAAGAATAAGTTTACGATTCAGTACAAGAAAGAGAACAAAATCATTTATACAATACACTTATTGAATAATTGCCTCAAACGTATAAACAAAATAAGGAACTCAATTATCTTCTTCTTAATAATTCTTCTTAAATGGGGTAATAGGTAGGCCTGAAGGTCTCCCAACAAATGCTGATTTAAATCATAAAATTCTACTATAACACCTACAATTTGAGTTGAGAAAAACAGGTAGAGTGAGCTGTCTGAGAAATAAGGAACAAATCAATCTTACAGTTGTTGTAAATGACAGCATGCATATTCAAGAAATTGAACATATGCACTTTCCCCGGGATCTTTGCTGTGGACGTCAAGGTCAAGTTCCCACCCGAAACATCTTGTGAAAAATAAGGACTGTTAACGACAGCACTGGTCATCAGATTGGCAGAAGTTGTGATGTTTATCTTACTTCGTGCAGGAACAAATTCATGTGGAATTGCCACTTCCCCGACTGAGAGTCCATGGTATTGAATAATAGCAGAAGTGTTCTTGTACTGAAAGCTCCCATAATTGCGATTACCAATGGTGATAACCATGCCTATTGTCACATTTGACGTAAAACCCCACTGAACCTTGTCAAGGCCAACTGGGTAGGCTTGAATATCAGGGTTCCTTGGCTTGAAGACGGTCAAGGCCAAAGTTGTGAAGATTATGGCAGTAACAATGATGAAGATTGCAGTCACTGCACAACATACCTTGAACGCTTTCTGAATGGCCATGTTCTCTAGAAATGAAAGTTTTGGGAAAAAGCTCAAGGTTTTGGAGTTGAGTTAATCGACGATGAAGAAGGTTGGAGTTGCCGTGGGGCTGCGATGGCTTAAATAATGATCCTGTCGTTTCTCTGGGAGTAATACTATTTTATCTTTAGTAACTACGTGGATTGAGCAAGATTCCTGTTTTGGACAGTTTAACGCAAATCATTGATTGGATATAGCTGTATCCTGAGTTAATAGAAATTATGCTGTATTTTCGGATCTCTTAACTAATGCTATTAGACTATTAGCTTATCGATTCATTAGAGTTGCAGTTTTCAATATTTATTACACTTGTCATTTATGTTTTTTTTTTAAATTGAGATATGTTATGAAAGACAAATGAGAAAATTTTATTTATTAAAAATGAGATCGTTGAAGATTTTTATGGACTGACTTATTTGGAATTGACAAACTTGTGGAGGATTATGTTATTGTTTTATTTTTCTAAGTTAATTAGCATTCAAAAAGTGATCTTCAATTTTTAACATAACACATAACTTAGTTGGGCTCTGCCTAGGGAATGTTCTTTGCATCAATTTTTGGATACTTTCTAGTTGAGTATAGGAAAAGAAGGAAAACTCAAAAGTGATTCCTTTTTCTTTCTCTTCATCTTTCCATTTTTATTTCACATATTTCCAAATGAAATGAGATTTTGATTATGTATGGTTATATTCTCATTTTGAATAACATTGAATTGTTTATTTTTTATGTTAGTTATGCTATATAATGATAAATTTATTAACTTATTTTGTTTTTATTGTTATTCGTTTAGATTTCCTTTTTATAAGGATTGGTAATCTTCAACACCCTTGTAATTTAGCTCAGTCTTAGCTCCTTATATTTTTTTAATTATTATACCTCACGATGGATAAGATTATTTAATTTTGATTTCTAGCAAAATTGTTTTCATGAATTATATTATTTCATTTTTTATCTCTTGTTTTTGTTACTATATTTTACAAAAGGTGAAACTAGGATCTTCTCCTAGAGAATTTACTTGCATATTCAAGTGGCTGTGGAGTAAACCATATTTCTCACCTTACTTGATCTTAAATCCAAAATAATTTTTTTTCCAAATTGAAAGTTGCTTTCATGCTTATTATATATTTTGCATATTCAACTCAATTACTTTAATACTACCAACTCATTAACTGCTTGGCTAGTCACATGTTAATTAATCAATGCATCTACTCATTCTAATATGGAGATTGAAATCAAACATATTTTATACGATATGTTTGATTAATTCACTTTTGATTCCATTTTGAGAGAGATATTAACTGCAACTCCTCAGCATTTGTTTTATCTTGGTAGGTATTTCTAACTCAAAATAGAAATGAGGTATTATGGCATAATCAAACTAGAAAAGATTATTTAGTTAAGGAGTATACAAACATTAAAAAAAGGGTTTTTATAAGGCTTCAAAATGTATATTTGGTGTAAATCTTGTATAGGGTGTACATTGAGTAAAATTAGCATTGGAGTAATATAGTAACATTAGATATCTCTCTTCTCCCAAAAAAAGAAGAAGAAGAAAATAATGACCTTATTTACTAAATTTAATTACTCATAATCAAACATATTGATGATAACTATACTCATGTGCTATAATTGTTTTGTATAGCAAGCATTTACCTAAAGAAATTAGAATTAATAATAAATTGTGGAATAATAGATAGATCATAAATCTTATTTAAGTACTTTTTTTGAAAATTTTGAATGTATTAAGCCTTTGAAGGTGAATAAAAAGTGTTACAACTTACGAAGCAATGCGTCGACTCAACTTAGAAACAACTAAGAACACTCACCTGGACAACTATCATAAAAATGTATAACTTAAAACTTAAATTCCAGTTGCTCGCAAAACACAGCTTCACTTCGAAACATACTTGTCAATGGTTATTATCGTCCCACCTGCATGTTGTTAGCATCCCACCTTATATGTCGATGTGATTCCCACCATGCATGTTGTTAATGTCCACCTTGTATGCCAACATGAGTTGGCTATTTATGTCCTACCATATGAACCACAATAGTCATCTCGAGTCCCAAATAGGATCTCTACTTACTTTGTCATTAAACTTCTCCACCATAGGTAGAGCTGTTGACCCCGAACCTTTTATGGAAGCTAGAACTGTTAAGTGAGAACTTATTGACAATTATTCATGTGTAAAGAAAGGAGAATTATTGAATTTGAAATGAAAAGAAAATATGGTTTAGAT
>JANZXV010000009.1:1291511-1315039 GCA_027576455.1 Erythroxylum roigii
CAAATAATTTCACAAAATCACAAACAGATAACACTTCTATGTCATCGCTTCCAATACATCGGACCATCTGTCCGGAACCCATAGTCAGAACACATCCACTAACCCACCATTATCTCCACAGTGAACATATAGTAATTGAAAGAACCATCTAGGTCACTCACCTATAGCTTCCGAGCTAATGCCGGGAAGTCTCAGCAACGTCGGTGGGTCGACACTCCAAAAGTGCCTCTATAACGGTCAAAGTATAAAAACATTACCAACTGTCCAATCAGGATTATTTAATGATGCACATGTAGCAACTAAAATGTGTACAATGCATGTTCATGATATTCTTGGCATTAATCCAAAAATTTTCATCACAAAATTCCGTCTAAAAATTAGAAATCTAACGGCACCAAAATCACCAAATTCGGACCTCTACAGGTCCAAAAATTAATAAAACAATGACCAGAAAAATAATTACCGGGTCCCCATACTTTAACCCAATCAATCCACGTCAATTTCATCTCTAAAATTCCCGAGTTTACATAGAAATGAAATTAAATATTGCCCGAATCTGATGCCTCAAGAATCAGATCAATCGGACGTCGGACGGAAAAGTTATTCCCAAAAGAAGTCATAAACCCGAAATTAAATCAAAAAAAAGTCGTATATATATAAATAATGTTTTGGCTCGCGAGGGCGAGCCGGCGCCCTCGCAAGTCCACAAAAAAGCTCTCCTCACGAAGGCGAGCTGGCACCCTCGCAAGAGGCGGGCTATCGGTTCGCCTTGCCCTCGCGAGGTGTCGCCCTCACGAGGGGCGAGCTTCCAGAATACATTTCTTTTCTTTTCTTTTCTTTTTCTAAACACCAAAAACCCCTCTTTTCTAACATGCATAACTTCTGATCTAGAATTCCAATTCTTACAAATTTGGTGTCTATGGAAAGAGCAAAGAAAACTCTACAAGTTTTATGAAGAACACAAATACCAATTTCACCTCTAAGGGTGTCAAAAATATACTCAAAGTTGTTGCCTTCACAATATTTCCCAAAACAGTATACCATTTTGCAAAAATCATAACTGTCCATTCCCTTTGCCGAAAATTACAAACTTTATGCCAAAAGAAAGATTAAAACATGTTCTACAACTTTCATGAACAACATGTAACCAAATTCCATCTCTAATTAGGTCAAAAACTCAATCAAAGATTCTGCCCACTTAAATCACCTGAACAGTACAACAATTTTCTAAATATCATAACTCCTTGTCCAAATGTCAAAAAAATCTCTACTTTATCTCTATGGAAAGATCAGACAACATACTTCAATTTTCATGAAGGGCTTAAAGGCAAATTCCATCACTAACTAGCTCAAAATCATCACGAAAGTGGCTACCCTGATAACTAGCAGATTAACTAACTTAGGTCCAGTCTTTGAAAATTCACAACTCCCAATCCTGACATCCAAAATTAGCATGCTATATTTCACTTTAAAGCTAATTCCTTCCTATACAACTTTCCAGAAGATCACTTGAGCTAATTAGAATCACAATAGTCCATAATTTAGCTTCCAAGCATAATACTCACAAAACCTACATTTAGGGTTAGGTTCCAACACAATGCACATAAACAGCTGACATTCAACAGGTCATAACTCTCAACATACATATCGAAAAATTGCATACTTAGTGGCAATAAAAAGATGACAGGAACCTCTTCAACTTTCATTAAGACCAATTTCACAAATTCACCCTAAATCAATCTAGAAAAATGCTTCAAAGTTTCAGGTCATCAAACTCGGATACTGTTCACACAGCTCATATCATTCACTTTCAAGACCAATTTCAAACCCTTTCAAGCCACAATTGGGCAGAACTTCCTTCACATAAAATGTAGCCAAATGTTTCAATTTTAATTTAAGACAAACCTCACCTCAATTGCTTAACCACACAACTAGTTATAGCAAAAACATTGAAACATATACCAAGTAAATTTTCCAGCTTTGATACTCAACCAAGTTCTATCATTCCAATTCTAATTCTACTCCAACTAGCATGCAATTTAACCAAGAAAACCAGCCACTATCTCATCAAGTTATCCACTTAATCACTTAACCATAAAAATGGCAGCAATCAAAACTCACCAATTCACCCTTGCTACACTCACCTACACCATTTAATTCACTTCCAACCATCTCAAATCACACACTACACATACCATACACACTACATCATTCATCATGTCTCAATCAACAATTACTTAAGCAATCAAATTACATACCCACATACACCAACCTAGTTCTCATACAATTTAATGCATAGACATCACAATTAATGCATTTAACAACAAACAAGGCAAAACATAATGCTTACCTAATCAAGCTTTCAATCTTTTTAATCTTCCAACTTATCACAACTTTCTAATTCCTCCTCTTCATATACGACATCATCACTTCATGGCTTAGGTTACACTTTTGTTTTGCATGTTTAAGAACAAAGAAGAACAAGCCATAGAGAAGGAGATGAAAAAGGGAAGCAAGCAAAAATCAAGAAGAGGAGAGGAGGAAGAGATTTACGAAGATGATGGTGGGGAAACTCTAAAAAATCACTAAACCCTTTTTCCATAGAAGAAGTGTCGAGAATAATTGGTAGAACACAAGCATTAAATTGGCTAAAGAGTGTCATGACACTTGCCATTTTCTTATTAAAAGAAGAAATTAATTTAATGAATTTGTAATATAAAAGACCCCTAATAAAAATAAATCTTTATCCAATTCCGATGGCTCTTAATACAATCCCAAAATCATGTACCCAATATTTCAGTGCTATTTGACAGAAATTTTCAGTACCGGAAATCAATCAGTTTGCCACTTGGCGATTTTTCCGGTCTGAAAATTTTTCGAAAAATTCTAGGAAAATCCCTAAAACTCCCAAAAAATGTAAAACACACAAAAATCCATTCCAATTAAATTTTCAAGCACCAAACCCATATTTTCACAATAAAATCACATCTAGGCACATATACCGGAAAATGTCATGAAGGCATGTACAGTTATTTTTCATGTGCAATTTTTACTATTCCCATGTAAGGGTGTGCCTGAACCCTTTCAAAACAAACCTAATCACTCTCGGCCCTTTCCAAATTACTATTTTACTCTTCCCATCGGGGTGGGATGTTACATCCTATCTTAACCATATCCCATTGATTAAAAGCTCTCAATTACACCTTCGTCTTGACATTTCATGCTACATAATTCTTTTGGAACAATGGAGTTTTTAATGTAGGAAAAAATTAGCTGAAGGAATTCTATCAACATAAGTCCAAAAGTTTTGAGTTTTCTGTGAAGAAGGAAAGATAAAGTGAATCCTCAACTATTTTCATTCACACAAGTCGTTAAGAGTCTTTAAAATTGTAATATTTTGTCCAAGTTATTGTAATATCATAATATTTTCTTACTAAGATTAACGGAGGTAACAAAAGAAGAAGTGAACAAACAAAAACACTTTTATTTCCCTATTCATTTGTTTTTATCACAAAATATAAAGTGCAAAACAAATAAAGAGTATGCTGAGATTAAAAAAAAACTCAAAAAATTTGGATACAAGATTAAAAAATTAATGTACATTTAAGATGGTTAACTTGTTATATATGTATAACCAATGCAACTAACCATAATAAGAAGGTAAGTTTGTCAATGTTATTTTTTATGCATATGACTTGGGACACTATTGTGTTTTAGGGCATATTCTCCTTCAGTAAGAACACAATATATAGTATGAGAAGTTACCAAACTATATTACAAGATGAGGTAGAAACTAAACATTACATAGTTTATGATACAAAGGTGTCTCAAATTTTATTTCTCTTACATAACTTTGACACGAGTATGTTTGTATTTATGTATTTTTATGGCCTTTCGAAAAGAGCACTTGAACTATTAGGCTCGACCCTATGTAAGGGCAGGAAGGGAACCTGCCCAGGGCCTACTTTTAACTTGCCTCTATTTTGACTCATTTTGTTCTTTATGAGGGCCTACTTTTGATGCTCATAAGAACAAAAAAGGCAAAATAGGAGCCTTTTTTTTTTACTTTGCCCAGGGACTATAAAACGCATGACAGGGTTACGTCTAAACATCATAATTGTATAAATAACCTAAAAATAGACTTGGAAGGATGAATGACTTTCGTGTTTTACAAAAAATGCATTAACTCTAACACTACCAATTAGAAAAGATACATTGGTTCCCTGTACGATGAGTTTATAAAGAAATATCAATTAAAGGTAGTCTGAAATGCAAACTTTATGTTATTCTAATGGTAAAATACTTATCTAGGTAAATTATGGCATGTTGTGATAATGTTTGGAGGCTAACTTGTAGGCCATCTCTAAGTTTCTAAAGCTAGAGAACACTTGTGACCAAGATTGTAAAGAACATGAATTTTGTAATGTTTCCATCAAGATTATATACATTAGTTATTTCAATTAATATGCTACTGTATTTATTCTAAGTTGTTATTATAATGATGCTAGAAGTAGTTAAAGGTGTACTTATTCAATAGATGTTAACATAAGGCATTTAGGATAAAAGTTACGAGACTCTTATGTGATTTAAGTAATTTTTAAAATTCTCAAAAATTTTGTGATTTTTAAATTTTCAGAAAAACTCTTTCATTTAAACTTTTGTTAAAAAATAACATCAAAATATATATGACATAAACATTATAAATTAACTAATCAAATGCTATTGATATGATGATCTAATTCTTAAAGTCAAATAAAACTAATTATCTCAATTTAAGTATAATTTGTTGTTCATGGGTGGTTACCCACATAACACAACAGTTTACCAATTTAGGTGGGTCGTATTTGTTGGTTTTGTTTTTGAAATCTCATGTCTGCTGCCAATCATCTCTACCCACTGTTTTGATGGGAAGATAACGCATAGTATAAAATGTGGGAAATGGTGTTAGGTTCCTAAGCTTGACATTATTCTGCACATCCCATCTGATTGCATTTGCTAAAGCTTAAAAGAACCTCACACCTAGTTGAATCTCAACATCAATGGCGAAAGGTATGAGATTAAAATTCTACATTTATGTTTTTATTGTAATAGACATGTATAAGGTTTATTCTCATATATAATAGTTGGTATTAGAGCAAATTTACCTTTGCCTTGATGTATTTGAATTCTATGATTATATGCACGAGTGGGTGACTTTTCTGTTGCAAATATTGATGTTGGTAGAGTTAATATATTGTGAAATTGATCTTGTATTTCTAAAGGAAATTCAATTCTGTTTAAAATGGCTTTTGAATAATCAAAAACAGAGTTTTAGCAGCCAAGATATAGTTGGATTTGTAAAACGGGTAGGATGTAGGTTTAGTTGACCCAATTGGAGGTTGAAAACGATTCACAGTGCATGCGTTTTTTATTGTTTTGCTAAAATGTGGGTTTTTCGTAACAATTTTCTGGGCACTCTTTTTCTTTAATAATTGACCTTTTCGTTGTTCACTTCTATTAATTAAAAGAAAAATTTTTCATGGGGGTCACCATCAAAGGCTTTGAATTGTCTTTGCTTTAATTGTTGCATGAAGTCTGGAAAAACAACTGCTTTGCATGAATTCTGCAGAGACTTGTATTTTGTGAGGCCCATCATTGGAAAGCTTTGCATGAATTCTAAAAAACAGAACCTTATCTTTCATGGGACCCTTATTGAAAAGTTTTAGGTTTATACTTGTAAAGAATAAATTGTTTGGAATTTGGATTGAAAGTGGTCCATGTTTATACTTTGTTTACATATTGAACTCATAATATTTCAACTTTGATAGATTATTCCAATTTTGTTGAACTGTATGATTTTAATCATTGTTTGATTTTAAATTCATGTATATGTTTATTTTTATGTAAATATATGATAATGATGCATGATTAATTAGTTTTAAAGGATTATGTGGAATTTTTATTATTAATATTTTGCTTAAAATGAGGTGTCATATGATCAGTATAATTTTAATTAGTTAAAGATTAGCCACAACATCTTTGATTAAGAGAAATTGTATATTAAGTGCTATGGATCGCATCTAGTAAAATGACACAAATTGTAATTAATCATATTCAAATATAATAAATTTTATCCCACAGGAATATTTATTATATTTGCATGGTTAATTAGGATGAAATAACAAATTATCTTCTGCTTAATTTACCCACAGGTATTATGAAAAGGAATATAATTGATAGTTTCATCATAAAGGTTATGCATGAATCTTTTAATTAAACCTTAGCCTACATGCGGTTTTAATTGTTATATGATTCACGTTTGAAATATGATTGCATGTTTTAACATTGGTAAAACATGATATATGATTATTTTCTTCAAAAGTTAGTAAAATAAGCATGTTTATTTGAATTTTGTGCAATTATTCAAACTGTGAATTTTTTTTGATATTTAATGTGATATTCCTACATTGAATGGTGATAACTATAAAATGTGGAAAGAAAAGATTCTCCTCTAATTAGGGTGGGTGAACATTGATTATGCTATTTGAAAAGATAAACCGCTTGCACCTATTGAAACTAGCACTCAGGTTAAAATTGCTCTTTATGAACATTGGGAAAGATCTAATCACCTCAGTATGATATACATAAAGACCAAAATTAATGCTAGTATTCGTGGTTCTATTAGAGAGTGTGATCATGTTAGGGATCTACTGAAGGCTATTGATGAATAGTTTGAGTCTTCAGATAAGGCCCTAGCCAACACTTTAATGACCAAGTTACCATAAATGAATCTCATAAGTGTTAGAGGTGTGTGTGATCATGTCATGCAAATGAGGGACATTGCGACTCAGCTAAGGTCTCTTAAGGTTGAGATGTATAAGTCTTTCCTTATACATTACATACTTAATTCCCTTCCACCTCAATATCTCTTACAACACACATAAGGATAAATGGTCTATCAATGAACTGCTAACTATGTGTGTTCAAAAGGAAGGGAGGTTGGTAATGGAATTGGGTGAAAGTGAACATATGGCTATAGAAGGAAGGAATAGAGGGCAAGACAAAGGAAAGGGTAAAATACTAGTCCATACTAAGATAAAAAAAAGATTTCAATCCTAAGTGTCACTTCTGAAAAAAAAAGGGGGCATACAAAGAAGGATTGTGTCAAATTCAAGGCTTAGATTATGAATAAAGGTATTTCAATCTCACTTGTTTGTTATGAATCTAATATAGTTAATGTTTGTCATAACACTTGGTGGATTGATTATGGTTCTACAATTTATATTTCCAATACCTATCAGGGCTTTCTAAACCACAGGATGCCAGTGGCCAGTGAACAATGCATCTATTCAAGCAGCAAGATGCATTCACATGTGGAAGTTGTTGGGACATGCAAATTAGTTTTGAATCTTGTTTTTTTTTAATTTGGGAAGAATATTTTATATTCCAAGTTTCTCTAGAAATTTGATTTCAGTTTCAAGGCTTGTATCTTTGGGTTATTCCTTTAACTTTTCAAATACATCATTCAGTTTATATCATGGATCTAATCTTATTAGGAATGGTATAATGATTGAGGTTCTTTTTCGAGTTAATTTGCAAGAAAATGCTTTTCACAATACAATGCATGTCCATAATAATGTTGGTACTAAAAGATGTCTTATGAATGAACAATCCTTTATGAAAGAATTAAAAAATTAGTGAATGATCGAGTACTTAGAACTCTGGATTTTACTAAATTTGATGTTTGTGTGGACTGTATAAAGGGAAAACAGACCAATAAGACAAAGAAACGCGCCAAGAGGAGTTCAGATATATTAGAGATCATATATCAGTCATTTGTAGTCCAAAAATGGACTTGTATAGTCAGAGATACTTCATCTCACTTATAAATGATTACTTCTTGATACATGTACCTCTACTTACTTCATAACAAGAACGATCATGAGTTTGGATAGGGGTCGAGAATTTTGTGATAGATACATTAAAGATGGACAAGCACCTAGTCCATTTGCGAAATTTCTTCGAGAGCATAGGATAATAACTCAATACATTATGCTTGGGTTTCCAGATTAAAATGGTATAGCAGAAAGAAGAAATCAAATATTATTAGACATGGTGTGGAGTACGCTTAGCAGCTTTAAGCTTCCTAAATCCTTGTGGACTGAAGCTCTTAAAATAATATTGTATATATTAAATTAAGTTATAACCAAGGTTGTTTCAAAAATATTGGAGTTATAAAAAGGTTGGAAACTAGTTTGCAACATATACACATTTAGGGATGCCCATATGAGGTAAGAGTTTATAATTTATACGAAAAGAAATTGGATCCAAGGACTATAAATGAGTATTTCATTGGATATACTGAAAGGTCTAAAGGGTATAGATTTTATTGTCCATCTCATAGTACTAGGTTTGTGGAATCAAGAAATGCAAAGTTTCTTAAGAATGACTTGATTAGTGATAGTGATCAATCTCTAGACTTAGTTCTTGAGAAGGATCATTCAAAGTCCTACTTCAAGTAATAGATTGATTGTCATTCATAGTATCCCTCAAAGATAAACAGGTGTTGAACAATCGATCATTGAAGTTCCATAAGCTGCTGAAGACAATTTAGTATATTTGATTGTTCAACAATCACTAGAGGTTATTGAGCAACCAGTTGTATAAGCTCCTCCGCAGGAGGGCACTAATACAACATTAAGAAGATCAACTATAGATAAAAAATTAGCAGCATCTAATGATTACATTATGTATGTACAAGAAGTTGACTATAATATTGGAGCCGAGAATGACTCTGAAACGTTTTCAGAGGCCATGAGTTGTAATGAATCTCAATTATGGTATAATGTTATGGTAGATGAAATGAATTCTATGGTATATAACAAAGTTTGGCATCTTTTCAAGTTACCTATTGGTGCAAAGGAAATTGGATGTAAATGGGTCTTCAAGACAAAAAGGGACTCATTAGGAAAATTTGAAACATATAAAGCTAGACTTGTTGCTAAAAGATTTACTCAACAAGAGGAAATCGATTACATGGAGACCTTTTCTCCTGTATCTACGAAGGAATCCTTAAGAGTGATTATGGCATTGGTTGCCTATTTTGATTTGGAACTACATCCAATGGATGTGAAAACAACATTCCTTAATGGACATATAAAGGAAGAGGTTTACATAAAACAACCAGACCAATTTTCCTTTAGTGATGGTGAGCATTTAGTGCGCAAGCTTAGGAAATTTATATATGGATTGAAACAAGCCTTTCGTCAATGATATTTGAAATTTCATGATATTATCTCCTCGTATGGTTTTGTAGAGAATATCATGGATCAATGCATATCCAAAAGTTAGTGGGAGTAAAATTTGTTTCCTTGTTCTATATGTAGATGATATTCTACTTGCCACCAATGACAAGGGTTTGCTATATGAGGTGAAACAATTTCTTTCAAAGAATTTTGATATAAAAGATATAGGTGAGGCATCTTATGTCATTGGCATTAAGATCCATAGGGGCAAATCTCAATGCATTTTTGGTCTATCCTATGAAACCTATTTCAATAAGGTATTAGAGAGATTTCGAATGAAACATTGTTCACCAAGTATAGCACATAATGTGAAGGGTGATAGGTTTAATTTGAACTAGTGCTCGAAAAATGAGCTTGAAAGGGAACAAATGAAAAATATTCGATATGCTTCTACAGTAAGGAGCCTAATGTATGCTTAGGTTTATACAAGACCTGACATTGCATTTGCTATTAGAATGTTGAGAAGATAATAAACTAACCCAGGTATAGACCATTGAAGAGTTGTCAAAAATGTGTTGAGGTACCTTAAAGGGACCAAAGATTAAATGCTTATGTAAAGGTGAACAGACAATGTCAAGGTAGTTGGCTACTCATATTCGGACTTTGCTGGTTGTGTTGATTCATGAAAATAAACATCAGGATTTGTGTTTATGTTTGCCAGTGGAGTCGTATCCTAGAGGAGTTCAAAGCAGACTTTGACTGCTACTTATACGATAGAGGCTGAGTTCGTTTCTTATTTTGAGACTTTCTCACATAGTGTATAGTTGAAGAGTCTCATATTTGAGCTTAGAATTGTGGATTCCATTTCTAAGCCATTGAGAATGTATTGTGATAATTTAGCTGCAGTTTTTTTGGCCAAAAACAACAAAAGTGGTAATCGAAGTAAGCTTATAGACATTAAGTTTTTGGCTATTAGGGAATGTGTCAAAGAGAACAAAGTGATCATTGAATACATTAGCACTGAATTGATGATTGCTAATCGTTTAACAAAAGGTACGCCACCAAAGAGTTTTAAGGATCATGTTGCTCCAATGGGACTCGGTTCTATTATATGATTTATTGTATGTGCTTTTATCGAAACTCTTACTAATTTTGTTGTTTCTCATTCTAGTTTACACATTTTCATTTTGAGAATAATAATTATTATAGACCTAGAATAAACATAAAAGTTTATTCATCTAGTTAAAGTGGAATAAGAAATAGGATGCATCGTGATACATGGAAGATAATAATCACATTTAGAGGATTTATCGTCATAATTCGTGCATTTGGTTTCTTTAATTGAGTAGAGGATTCATAACTTTTAGATACATTATACGACCCAAGTGGGAAAATGTTGTCTATGGGCGGTTACCCATATAATGCAGTAGTTTCCCAATTCGGGCAGGTCGTATGTGTTAGTGTTGTTTTTGAAACCTCACGTCCGCTGCCAACTGTCTCCACCCATTGTTTTGATGGGAAGACAATGCATAGTATAAAATGTGGGAAATGATGTTGGGTCCTAAGCTTGACATTATTTTGTGCACACCATCTGATTGCATCTGCTAAAGCTTAGAAGAAACCTCCCACCCAGTCGAATCTCAACATCAATGGTAGGAGGTATGAGATTAAAATTTCACATTTTTTTAATGCAATAGACATGTGTATGATTTATTCTCATATCTAACATAATCACAATAAATTATTAATTTAGGCTCATAATCACAATAAATTATTAATTTATCGTTCATGTTACATGTATTTCATTTGTAAAAAAAATATAAGAAAAAGTTCTTTAAAATAAAAATTAAACTTTTTTTGTAAAAAATTTAGAGATTAAAAAGATTTTTTAAAGTTATTTATACCAGAAAAAGGCATGTATGTTTTACTCGGCAATATTTTTAACAACGTTATCTATTTTTGTCTTAGTCGATGTTAAACGTGACCATGCACCTTATAAGTTGATGTCAAACTTCGTTGCTTTGATTATTGTCTTAACTAAGCATTGAATGTCGTGAAGGGCGTACGTAGTCTTGCTGGAATGGATAAATGGTACGCCGTATCATGCAATTAATTAACAGTACAAGATTTTTAGAAATACACAAAGAAAATGAATTGTGAAAGATGAAGGGCAGATGATACAAAAGCGGGTGAGAGATGGGTGACTGATGTGTAAGTGTTGAAGTACTTTTGGGCCAGTAATTGGAAGGCCTAATTATCTTGGCTCTCCTTCCTTGGCAGTATATGAAAGCCGAAGTACAACTTCTGACTAATCAGGAATCTGCGTCGCTGAAAATGACAAGAATTGGCCATTTCTTTGTAAATTCCTTTCATCGGGCAGAACACAAGTTGATCGAGTGTGGACATAAAAACATATTCCCAATTTAAAGTACACTGGCTATCTTCTCTTGCTAGAAAAACGAGTTTCCAGTACGTTGAATAAGCCATCCTATTCATTTTAATGTTTCTAGAATAAAATCATAATTGTTGAAGCCATCCTCATTTTGGTCCATCTTCTTCTATGTCTTACATGTCAATTTGATCTTTGCCTTATTTGTGAAAATCTGGAAAAGTGTAAGTACTTGAAAATTTGACCCAATAAAAAACACCAAATTTATCATAGCCACTGAAACAGCTAAAAGAGTCTTCTTGTTTTGATATGTTTTGGATAGTCACCTAGGCCACCACCATTACATAGTCTGACATTTGTTTTGCATCGTGGAAAATCAAAATGAGTTAACAAATCTAAAAACAATAGAATGTTAGTTTTGCTTTTTCTACAAAAGTCGTTTGTTTGGCCAAATCTGAAACAATAAAGACGGGGGAGTGTCCGATTAAAGGTGAAATTGATGGGAGTGTCGCAATAGTTCTAGAAGTAGACTTAGTCTTTGAATTATGTAATAAATCCTTATTATTTAGGGAAGTTGATCTGTTCTTTAGCTTAACCCTATAAATACAATTGAGTGCCTTTTATTTCTCGTTTTTGCTATTGTAAGGCTATATAAGTAGTTGTATTCGCATTCAATAAGATTAGAGAGTTTTTCTCCCAGATTGATAACTTTCTTTAGCATTAAAATCTTATATTAGAGCCAAGAGTTAGGTTCACAAATTGTAGTTGTAGCTCAATCATATCTTTAGAAAATAATTCTGTACAGATGGCTATTCCCCGACTTGATGGGCATTATGAGCATTGGAGCATGCTTATGGAAATTTCCTTCGCTCAAAGGAATATTGGCATATAGTTGAAAATGGAGTTCCCGAAGAGGATGCAGCCCTCACTGATGCAGAGCGGAAGGTGCTAGCTGACCAAAAATTGAAGGATTTATGAGTTAAGAACTATTTATTCTAGGCCATTGATCGCACCACCTTGGAAATCATTTTGACCAAAGACATGGCCAAGGGTATTTGGGATTCCCTGAAGCAAAAGTATCAAGGGAATGCCCGAGTCAAGCGTGCACAACTTTAGGCTTTTTGCAAAGATTTTGAAGTTCAGCACATGAAAGAAGGTGAAACTGTTAATGATTTTTTTTGCTTGTACCCTTACAATTACTAATAGAATGCGTAGTTTTGGTGAAAAGATTAGTGATATTACTGTGATTGAAAAGATTTTGCGCTCTTTGTCATCCAAATTTGACTATCTGTGGTCTACTCCATTAAGGAATCCAAAGACTTTTATCATATGAGTATTGATGAATTGCAAAGTAGTCTCCAGGTATATGAACAACGTATGTCTAGTCATATCATTGAAGAGCAAGCATTGAAGATTGTTCATGAGGATCATTCTGATAGTTCTGGACGTACCCCGACACCTCACGTGGAAGGGGAAGAGGACAAGATAGACAAGTTATGAATAAAACTCTTATTGAATGCGATTATTGTCATGCTTTTGGTCACTTTCAAAACGAGTGTCCCTAGAAATACAAGGACTCTGTTGAAAGAATAAACTAGATAAGAGAAGAGAAACGCGTATTCGACTTAGAGTGTAGGTAATAACTTGAGAGAACACTAAAAGTGTTGGGCCCTGAACCTTTCTTGGAGGTTAGAACTATTGTATGTGATATGTTGGAAGTTAAAAGATGGAAAATGTATAGGGTCCTTGAGCATGGTCTGGTGTTTTAGCCATAACTCGATCTCTAGTTATCCAAATGAGATTATTTTTGATTTGGATTAAATTAGAGAGATAAGGTTACAAATTTTATGATGAAATCAAGTTTTGATTCAATCTCTAAGAAAGTCAATTTTCAGATAGAAGTTGAGCACATAATATTGTTTTCGGATATGAACAGTCCGAAAATGTCTGGTGTATAAATTTTAGACTATGGAAACAAATTGAATGATTTTGGTATCATTAGAAAATTGAGACAATGAGGAACATTTGTCTAAAAGGAAGTTTTATCAAATTCCTTCAATTTGATGATTAGAAAAATGTTCTAAGTTAAGCATGATTTTATGATAGTTTGAGACTTTGTCATATTTGATGATTTTAAGGAATTAATTAGCATGTTAATGTGATTAAATAGCATGTTAATGGGAGTTAATTAACATGTTAATTTGACTAAGATCATATGGCCTAAGTGAATTGAATTAAGGTGGAAAGTTGCAAGAGGGGCAAAATTGGAAGACAACTTAAGCTTTTAAGTTACAAGGCTTATTAATAAGGGCAAAAGGGTCATTGTTCAATCATAAGTGGTATAAAAGGAAGGAAATAAGAGTTGTCTTTCATTTAGAAGAGAGGGGAACGAAATTGAGAGGGAGAGAGGAGAGAGAAGCACGAAAATGGAGAAAAGAGAGGAAGAAGAAGAGGATGCTAGGGCTTGATTTTTCATGGCCTTAGTGATTTTCGTGTTGCTCAAGAAGAGAAAAACGTGGAGGATGATGAGAGCTTCAAGATGAGCCAAGAAACCCTTTGGTTGGGTGAAGATCAAGCTAAGAGGATTTGTGTTTTGTTGAGTTTTGAAAGAGTTTTGGGTTAGATATCTTAAGAAATGCATGGGTTTGTGTTTTCTAAGATCAATTTTGGTGATTGTGTTCTTAGGGTTTTCCAATTGAAATCACTACTTGATTTGGGGATTTGCCATTAATGACGGACCCGACGGTAGTCCTTCAATCGATATCTAATTCAATCGAAGGGTTCTCGTAAAGCTAAGTCATTCAACTGTTAAAAATCTTTTATACTTAAAAAGTTAAAAGCATGAAAAATAGTGGAAATTTTTTTTATATAAAAATAGTGGGTGACACACTTGTAATGTATCACTTACAAATTCTCTACCCTTATAAAAATTTCATCGTCGAAATTTTAAACAAACTTAGTCATCTCAAAAATATGGATATTGACTTCACATCCACTCTTCGTACTTCCACTCTATCAATCACTTTATAGGGACAGACATATTGTGGGCTTAACTTGTCACATTGTCTAAAATAGTGTCTCCCTTTCTATGATGATATTCGCAAAAAATATTTGATTTTTAACTTTAAGCTCCAAATTCTTCCTTCATTTCTACACCTAGCTCTGCTTTCGATTTTAGGTACTATCACTTTGACCTGAATAATTTTGATCTTGTTTATGGTTATCTGTACTAGTTTAGTCCAACTAATTTTCTTTTATCTATCTCATCCATATATATTAACACTCTATATAATTATACACTTCCAATCACTTACAGCTTGATTAATTTATCATGAAAATACCTACTTTTGATGGTCGGGAAATGCACAGATTTTGTAATTTGATCCTTTATCTCCCATATACTTTCATGTTCGCTTAGATTTCACAAAATTGTTACCATAAAATCCTTTGTAATATGCTTCCATTTCCATTCCCAAATAGGGAGTGGCTAAGCAATTTTTTTATTAGTTCTTTGGCTCTCAACCTTAACTTGTTGATTTAACAAGCATTTAAACATATTATTTGCTATCACTCTTTTCATTCCTTTTTTTTTAATCATAATGCACTTTCAAAGGATGATGTTTCTTTGTGTTCCTCAAATGCATAGCATACACTGGTGAGTGACTTAATCTAGAATATCTTTTTTTAGTTCAACCATGACTAGTACACATAATTCCTGACCTAGCATCAACGTAACGTTACTTCTCAATAAAATGGCCTTGGAATTTGCAACTTATCTCTACATAAAACTCTTTTTTCTAAATCATTGCTTTCACTTTCTCACTAATAATCAGTTTATTCACAACTTTGCTAACTAATCCATACATCAAACCATCCATTTAACATTATCAAGATTCACATCTACTTAGATTACTATAAATGAAACCTTTAATTGGGGTTCTCCATAATACATTTACCAATCCATCCCTGTGCTCGGCCTCCTGAGTAATTCAAGTGTTGGAGCCTTTGGTGTGGTTTTGGGATCCCTAAGGTTTCGTTGGTTCATAATGATGTGCATTTAACATTAAACATTTTTAAAATCAAATGTACAAAAAATAACAAAACTTTATGGGTTGCCTTATTCACAAAAACAACGTAAAAGTACATTATGAAATCATAACACATATAGAGATAACCCCATTTCAAAACCTTCTTTGACACCACCTAAAAGGACCCATCTTGGAGTTCTCCTTCCAAAACCCTAGGGGAGCCCTTTCGACGACCTGACAATAGCCTTACAATCAATATCTAACTCAATTGAAGGGTTCCCGCAAAGCTAAGTCATTCAACTATTAAAAACCTTTTATCCTTTAAAAGTTAAAAGCGCGAAAAATATTGGCTTGCACTATACATACTCCATACGTGCAAAGGGAGACTCATTGACTACTGACAGAAATAATGCCACCTGTTTTCAGTAACTGACATCCTTAGACACTGCCATGCATGATCGGAATGCTCTAGCTGATATACTAACATGTATAAAACCTAATAGTGTACCATAGGCAAAAAAAATCCATTTCCTATTTATTAACCAATAACATAATTTCAATGTAACTTCAAATCGTATGAAATTCAACTTTCAAACTTCAATTCATATATTTCTAAAACATAAACTTGTACTAGCAATATTTACTTGTAATGTATCGTTCACATAAAATTCATAATCATACAATTTAAAATCATATGTCATCAATTCTTTTGCAAATAATTTATTCATGTAAAACAATTGAAAATATACACTCACTATTTGCTAATTTCCTTTTCACCACTTTGAAATCCTTGGTTGGTTTCGCTTTCTAATTTGAAACCTAATACAAATACATTCAACTCCTTAATATATTTTCCAACAAAATCCACCATAAATCATTTCAACTTCATTACTATGCACATACACTCCATATACTAATTTTTCTCCAAATAATAACACAACATTTCATTTAATAATTCCATTACCACAACGCTTAATGACCATCCTTAATCACAGTCATATGGTCATTACATCATAACCACACTTTTATACCAAAAAAAATCCCTTAAGGCTAAACTTAACATATTTTACAGTAAACTTTTCCAATTCAATTCTATTTGATCTCCAATACTTAAAACCAATTCAAATTCACTTCCATGAAATTTTAATACACACATTTAAGTGATAAATTTTCATTAAATTTTTTTACATAATCATGCATCCTTGGTCGGATTTTAACCAAAACCAATTCCAAATCAATTCTTTTTCATTGATTTACTTCATTTGCGTCAAATTCATGCTATAAACATCATAAAGCACCAAAATAGAATTTTGTATTATAACACATTAAAAACCCTATCCATGGCCAAAATTTCATCTAATCATTTCCATGGTTTTTCTTCCGTTATTTCATCATTAAACTAGCTTCTTAATATCATTCATTAATCTTAAATCATTTAATATGGCAAAATAAAACACTTTAGGCAATGTATCTTACCTTTGACCAAGGTTCCACACACTAATTTTAGTAATTTTCTTCTCCTAATCACTTCCAATGCAATAGAACCTTGATATCACATAATAAGGGTGTAATTCACACGATCAAAACCAAATCTCAACTATAACACAACAAATCCAATTTTTCAACAAAACTAGTAAGCTTACCAACTCATTTTCTTCTTCCTCTTCACTTGGATGGCTACGGGATCTTGTTGGATGCTTGATTGGAGGTAGAAGAGCATGAAAAACTCCTCGGATCACTTCTCCATGGCCTAGCCAAAGATCTCTCTTCTCCTTTTTCTTTTCTTTTCTTTTTTCTCTTTCTTCCTTCCTTTTTTTTCTCCTTAACCGAATCTCCACCTTGGTTTCTCCTCTTTTCCCTTTCTACTTCACTCTCACAGTTAACATTAAAATGAAGCAAAATGTGACTAAAGTTTGCTTTTTATACTCATTTAGTGCATTATACATGTCACTTTCTTATTGGTCATCACTAATAACTCATCACCATTTAATTAATGATTCTTAACCCTTAAGAAAGTCTCTAATTGGTCATTAAGTGTGATTCATTAATCCACTAACACCATTTTATACAAAAATACCACTTTGTCCCTTATCGAATTAAATCGATAAACTTTTCTAAATAAATAAGAAAAGTTTTCTATGTGATTCTAAACCTCAAATTGACATCAATATACTCTAATTAAACCTAAAAGCCTTCAATTTCATGCTTAAAACAATTTAATTCGGCACATTATCCCTAAAACCCATTATTTTTTAATATGGGTCTTTTTATCATGAAATTTTTTAATTACCCGAATTTTATTCAAACAACCATTGTTTTTACCCGTTTCAATTCCTAGGGACTTCAATCCTAATTTTGAAGTTTTTCATCATATTTTGAAATTGTTTGGTAACTTTTTCAATTTCTTGGAAGAATTTTCAAATTGAATCATGAAATTATCGAATGTTACCAAAATCGTCCATATTTTATTCAAAAGGATCACCTTAATCCCCAAAGCACATTTCAAGGCTTTGTAAAAGTCGTTCGGACTCATTCCATAGCTTTTCAAAGTTTTCGAAAACTTTCTGGTCAAGTTTAAAATCATCTCTCGTTTATCTGTGTTATCTGTTATAACCTCAATAATACATTTAAACACTTAATTACTCTAGTATACCATAAATAGAGCATACTTTGTAAAATACATGTATAGCATATTACACAATACAATATAATTGAACCAGTATATTACACAGTATCTTATCACACTATTCTTTGTGCTAATTTATGGTATTCCCATTTCAAACTATAATTGGTACGTATTTTAATAATAATAATACTTTTTGTGCATAAGTCTAATATTACATGTATTATCTCTTGGTATATTATAAATTGAGGTAAGGTAGTTTTTGTTCTCAATCATGATATTCCCATATACAAGTGAAAATTTTACTTATTTTAAATAAATGATAACATTTTTTCATATATAGGTGTAGCCTGAAATGTGATGAGGCATGGTATTGCTTGTGCTAATTTTTGATAAAATATTCACGTACCAAATAAATCCATTGTCAAAATGATTTGCCACTCGATGGGCATACTAGTCAAGTTGAGTCATGTTAATCACTATAGTTTTTTTTACACTTTTAATAAATATTTTTCCATAAAGGACCTACAATTATATTATCTAATTTTAATAAAAATCAAAATGCACTTTGTTTTTTGGGTTACAATTAAAAGAGACTAAACTACCTCATAAAAGAAATACCACAAGCATCAGCCCATACAATCAAAGAGAGGGCTTCAGGAATATTATCCCAAATCTGACAATTGACGCAATGCCATGGCCTAATTTAGCCAGACAATCTCCTGCAAAAGTACCGTCGCGAAGCACATGCCTAAGATAGCAACTCCAATGCCTAGCAAGTAGAATTTGAATATCCACAACTAAAACAGACAGAGGATGTGAAGAGATAACACCACAAGTCACCATCCGCACCGCCTTCATGCTATCAGATTCTACAAAATGCACCTTACTCAAGACATAACACTCCTAAAAAAACAAGCACCATGAATCTTGGTATCAACAAGGAACAAAATTTTATTTTATTTTTAATATAATTATGATTTTATATTTTTTTTTATATAGAACATTTAGAGAGAACCTCTTTTATTAATTAAGGATAACGCTGATAAACCAGATCTTCTCATAGTATTAACGAGATTTGTTTTAAATATGATGAAATTTCAGAGGCATTCGTTACCAAATAAAGGCAGGCAAAAACTGGAATGTCCGGTGATAATCTTCCATCTGGCGTTAGAAATATATCAACAGCTCATGTGATGCTGTGATGTGAGAACATAGTATTGGCGCTAAGCTTAACAAAGCAATTAATATCCCACAAAACAACACTACTGCGACCAAAACTGTCCGCCCGCCAGTAACGACTTTGGTCGTGTCGTACAGTTTTAGTAATTTAATATTGCCGCTCGACCAACGTTTCTTTTCATACTATTTCTTCTATAGCTCCTAGTTTTCTTTTCCTTTTGCTTTTCTACATTCGGAGGGATTTCTGTGTCTCTGGTTTGATCAAGATGAACGACTTGCTATCGGTAATTAGCTCCTGATTCCAACAAATGGGTTATCTTTCAATTTTCAATCTTATATTATTTTATTTTGTGTTTGTTTGATGATTGCCAAGTTTTGGTTCATTCACTGCGATCATGGAGTTCTATTTTACAAGAATCTTGTGCCTTAGGCATGTATATGATCAAACTTGTAGCTTTTTCGTCTTTTTCTGAATTCCATATTGGTTAAAAGCTACGTTAGTGTTCCCTTGCGGGAAATTGTAACTGATGAAGATCATCAATGGTTATGACTGCAAGATTCCATGTGATCAATTTTACAATCTTTTTAATGATTCCAGATTTCCCCTTCATGAGATATTCAGTTCGTTGACTCTTAGAAGTTGCAGTTTCGCATACATGTGCCTGCGTTTTGTTCTTATTGAATGAAAGATTTCTGCAACTCATATGCTGTTGGACTAGTTATATGAATCAAGTTTTATGTAAATATGACATTTCAATTTAAATCTTGCTTGTTCCATATTTTTTCAGGATTCTTTTGTTAATGCTGCCAAAAGGCACTCTTCTGGTGATAATGATATCGAAATGGGGATGCAGCGTCCCAGTATCGGAATGGATTCTTTCAATAAACAGGTAATTTCATGCTGATCAGTTGTATATATGTATTTGAGGTCGGAAAAAGAGACATAGAGGAGAAAGGCCTATTTGTGCATGTATTCTTTCAATTCATTTGTGTCTATTCTTTATTATCTTCTGTTGCTTACATTGATCCGGTAATTTCTTTCCTTGCATTTTGCCTTCTGTAAGATACAAGAGGTCGAGAAAGAGGTCGATAAGGTTGCTATGCTACTCAAGAAACTCAAGGTATGCTTATTTGGTGATCAGAGTAGGCGCTTCTTCTGCATACAAGATGAGATGTGTTTGTCAAGTAATTAGAAAAGTGAGATAATAATTGCTTCGGCTTAAATCATCGAGACTATATGAGGTGGAGTTATAATAAAATGGGAATTGACTCTTTAGAATAACTATATTTTTTTAGTTATTCATTGTTTCTTACTTCAATCCTCCAACAACTATTCTTTATAAACATTAATAAGAGTCTTAAAAAAAATTTTAAGTGACATTTAAGATGGGACACATGCCCCTATTAGTTGTATATCCAATTTGTATTTCTTTAATTTAGGTAGATTTCTATTAAAGACATTAACTGAAGTCTTAACATAAAGTAGCTAATAAATTTTAAGGATTGATTATTAGAATAATTTGGATATTACTCATAATATTTAGATATTGTTCACATTACAAGAATTTAGATATTATTAACAAAATTTCTAAACAAAGATAAATAATTTTGGTATAAAAGTAAATAGAATATGTAGTAATTATAACAAATTGAAATGTAGATCTGTTGAGGATATACTAATCTTGTAAGTTTAAAATTAAAAAATATATTTAGTAGAGGAGTATTTGTATTGTAGTTCCTCTTTTTTACTATAACAATTTGTTGTGAGTTATGTTTCTTTCAATCTTAATTGAACTATGATCTTACTTTATTTGCCTAATTATTCTAACAAGTAGTATGAAAATCAAATTAAAGTGTATATATTTACTTATGTATGCTCTATCATTGCTATTATAAGTGGATCCTCTATATCAAAAAATAAGTTAAATATTATTTTCTCTCTAAAGGTATTAGAGTATACAATTATTGTTTATGAAATAGTGAGAGTTATTTTTCTCAGTTCAGAGTAGTCTAGGGTAGAAGTAGCAAATTTAATATTGAAAAGTTTAACGAAAACAATTTCTCATTATGAAGGTTGAAGATGAAAGTTATCCTTATAAATGAAAAGTGCCTTGTAGCTATTAGTAAAAGGTCGATGGACTTTACGGATGATGCCAAATAGAATGAAGTAGTCACAAATGTTGCTGCAAATCCACATTTAACTTTATCTGAAGAAGTTTTATCAACTGTAAAGGAGAAAAGAATAGTTAAGAGATATAGATCATCTCACAGAGCTATACAAGGTTAGGTCACTCCACATCAAAATTTTTCTTAAGAGAAAATTTTATACTCTCCAATTATCAAAATATATTTCAGTGACTAAGTACATTAGTAATTTAACTACTATATTCTCTCATATCACATTATTGAGTTATAGATTATAGTCACATGAACATACCAAACTTCTACTTCAAAATTACCCTTTCGAATAATCAACTCATTATGAATTTAACCAATTAATTTATTATAGACTACCTAGTCTTTGATAACATTGTAGGTATGGTTCTAGAGGAAGAAAATATACATAAGAGTAAGGAAGATAGGTAATTTGATTGACAATAACTAAAATCCTTGACTGTGAAAAAAGGGAGATTAATAAAACGTAACTTAAGTGGAAGCCAAAATCATGGTAGACTAAAATCAAGAATTAAAAGAAATTTAAAATGGTACAATTGTAATAAGAAAGATAACTTGAAAAGGTATTATTAAAATTCAAAAAGAAAAAATTATAGTTGATAAGGAAATTTTGTAGTTACTTCAGATGATAGCAATGCTCTATAATATGAAGTAGCAACAACAATCAAAAGTAGGAAGTCACCACTTAATGTATAATTGTTTGACTCGTGATCTATTTTTTCATAACTTTTAGAAAGGAAAGGAATGGATCCATTAATTATGAACTTATGTCAAGAGGATATATGTACATTTGTGAAAATTATCCTTTAAAAACTATTGGTATTAGAACCATGAAGTTGAAGATGTATGATGGCACAATTCATACTCTTTTATGGTATGATATGTGAAGGGTTTAAAGAATAATTTATTGTCTTTAAGATGACTAGATGATCCTGGATGCAAAATAAAAATTATGTTTTCAAAGATAATTCTAAGTTGCCTGTACTTATAAAGGGAGAAATGATATATGCAAGCTTGTACAAGTTAAAAGGAGAGACATTGCTAAAAGTAGAGGCATTAGTCATTTCAAGTTGTTTAAGTGACAAATATTTAATGTTATGACATAAAAAACTTAAACATATATCTATAAAGAATGAAGATCCTTATTGAGAAAAAGCTACTTCTTAGGCTTACAGAGGTATCACTATCCATTTGTAAATATTGTGTTGTAAGTGATACCGTGTAAAATTAACACACTAAATTCAAGAAATAAAATTGTTCTTGAATTGGTTCACTCTAATGTGTTCTAAGAGGAGAAAACTGTTTTTCCTCTTTCATTGATGATTACACATCTTCTTTTCAAGGGGAAAGCAGATGTGTTCTCTGTAGTTAGAGTTTTCAATGAATATATTAAAATTGGCTTTGATAAAAAGATTAAGTGTTTAAATACAGATAATGGGAGAAAATATATTATGAATTTTATACATTAAGTAAGTAAGAAGACATCCAAAGACAGTTCACTATTGCATATGATCCTTAATAAAATGGAATGGTAGAGTAGGTAAACAAAATTCTATTTGAAAGAACAAGAGTAATATTGAGATTTGTCAGCCTAGATAAGACCTTTTTGGATGAAAGTAGTAGAAACAATCAATATATTTTGTTATATAATGAATTAGAATCTATCAACTATAATTAAATTGAAGATGTCAATGGAAATATGGACTAAGAAGTCAGTGGATTACTCCAACCTCTATATACTTAAAAGTACTATGTACATGATATATAGTGCCAAAGAAAATATGAAACTAGAAATATAATCTAAGAAATATTTATTTTTAAGATATGTTGACTGTAGGAAAATCCCGGGATGTACATCACATGTACAAGGTGCGGAAAACAAAAATTTTTGTTACCGGGACCTTCCC
>JANZXV010000009.1:1320122-1330908 GCA_027576455.1 Erythroxylum roigii
AATTTTCTCATCAATTTCTTTCTCATTTAAATTCATTTTAATATTTCTAATTTTCACCAAAAGTTCGGGGTCCAACAGGTCAACCAATTAACATTCAAGTAGCACTTCAATATCACAACTCAGTATCACAATCATCGGACCTCCTGTCCGGAACTCAATAATCAATCACATTCAGTAATCAATTTATACAAACTGAAACAAAACAGAACAAAGAATAAAATGAGACCATCTCGGTCTACTCATAGTATGCTCCATATTAGCAATTGCTTCAAAATTCTGAAAATGCCTGACTGCGAACTTTTAACCTAGTGAAGCTTCCAAATCTTCCAATCTTCCAAACTTGTCACAAACTTCCTAACTTCCCCTCCCATATACAATCATCATCTTAAGGGGGTAGAAAGCTTAGGTTTGTTTTTGTGAACAAGATAAGAGAAAGCAAGTAAAATATGAGAGCTTTTGTGTGGAGATTGGTAACACAAAAACATAGGGAAGAAAAGCAACGAAGAAGGAGGGAGAGTGAGAGGTTACGAAAATGTGGAGAAAGCTCACATAAATCACCAATAAGCTTTTTAAAAGGAGAAGCTTCGTGAAAGGCAAGACCAAAAAGGAGGAAAAGCCTTTTACTTAAATAAAGTGTCATGTTTGTCTTATTTTCAAGCCCTCTCTTGGTTTCTTTCCAATTAAAATCCAATTTCTCCTCCAATTGCTCCCCAAATTTCCAATGGCTCAATTTAATAAATCCTAAAATCATGTATCTAAATTTTCAGTGCCATTGGACAATCATTTCTATTGCTGAAAAATAATCAGTCTGCCACTTGGCATTTTTCCTAGTCCAAAAAAGTGCCCCGAAATTACACTAAAATTTCACTAAAATTCACCAACAATTTTAAAACCTCAATGACCCTCTCCAATCAATTTTCTAAACACAAAAATTACATTTTTCATAATAATCACATTTACGATCAAATATACCGAAAAATGTCATGAATGCATGTACAAGCAATTACATGTGCAAAATTCACTATTTACATGCATATGTATGCATGAACATACCAAGACAATTTTAAACACTCATAAAACCTTCTAAATTACAATTCTACCCTTCCCATCAGTGATGGGATGTTACACTTTGTTCTTTCATTGCCTTGGAATTCTTTTTTGGGGTAATCTCAGATATCCAAGTCATTCACCGTGGGGAGCACCAGTATTATTTGTCAAGAAGAAGGATGGGACCCTCCGCTTATGTGTTGATTATCGACAATTAAACAGAGTTACCATTAAGAATAAATATCCACTTCCCAGGGTTGATGATTTATTTGATCAGTTAAGAGGGGCTACAGTATTCTCAAAGATAGATCCGAGGTCGTGGTACCATCAATTGAAGATTGATAAGAAAGATGTGCACAAGACTACTTTCTAGACGAGGTATGGACATTATGAATTTTTAGTGATGTCGTTCGGATTGACAAATGCACCAGCAGTATTTATGGATTTTATGAACAGGGTGTTCCATCCCTATTTAGATCAATTTATCATAGTTTTCATTGATGATCTTCTGATATATTCTAAGAATGAAGAGGAGCATACTAGACATCTCCGAATTGTGCTGTAAATACTTCACAAAAGGCAGTTGTATGCGAAGTTCTCGAAGTGTGAATTTTGGATAAGGGAGATAGGATTCCTTGGGCATGTGGTATCAAAGGAAGGTATTTTTGTGGACTCAAAGAAAGTTGAAGCTATACTTGAATGGGAACGACCTAAGAATGTCACAGAAGTCCGCAGTTTTTTGGGGTTAGCTGGTTATTATCGGAGATTTGTTGAGGGTTTCTCAGTGCTTGCAGCTCCCTTTTCGAGGCTCACCTGGAAGGGAATAAAATTTCAGTGGGATGATAAATGCGAGTCGAGTTTCCAAAAGCTGAAGAGACGATTGACATCTGCACCGGTGTTGGCTTTACCTACCCAAGGGGCTGGGTATGAGGTATACAATGATGCCAGTCGCCAAGGACTTGGCTGTGTACTTATGCAAGCCTGGTGAGTGATAGTATATGCTTTTAGACAGCTGAAAAAGCACGAGCTCAATTATCCCACACATGAATTAGAGCTTGCAGTAGTAGTTTTTGCACTCAAGATTTGAAGACACTACCTTTATGGGGAGACTTGTCGTATATACACCGACCACAAGAGTCTGAAGTACCTCATGACACAGAAGGAGTTAAATCTCAGACAAAGGAGATGGTTGGAACTGATTAAGGATTATGACTTAATAATCGACTACCATCCGGGAAAAGCAAAACCGTGAGGGCTTGGCTGGGCCAAGGCCTAAAACGGACAATATCTGTAAGCGGGTGATCTGGGATGTTACAAGCTTGATACTTAATTAATTATAGAAGAAATAAACTTAATATAAGAGGAGGAAGCTAATTTCCTATTTAAACTTAAGGATCCCCTCCCTAGATGTACAAGCTACAAGACCCCAGGGAAAGACAAGGTTAGTGATCACACCTTAGTCTCTGGACCTGCAACTGATCAGTAAGCTATTGTAATGAATTCAATCCAGTAGAAAACAGGAAATCAAGTAGGAAAGCTAAAGGCTCTCGCCTGAAATCTTTAAACTAATAAATTTTCTTTTTTGGAATGTTTGAGGTCTTAATAGTCTTTCAAAACAACTTTTGTTATAGAATCATGTTTAGTTAGTAAATCCTTCTTTGATTGGTTTTGGGGATTAGTGAAAAGGGATTGAAGTAGCAAAATTTCTTAAATAATGGATAGACCATCCTCTCAAACCATATTGCATACCATAATGGAAGAATAGTAATAACCTATGATTCTCAAAGGCTAAAGGTGTTAAGAGCAATCCTCATAGACCAGATGATTTACTTTACTGCAATCAATGACCATATATATATATATATATATATAATTTCAAAAAACTACTTTATGGATTAAATTATAGGAAATTTATCACGAAATTTAGCTCCTTAGTTGGTGATGGGTATTTTAGTTTTATACTTTACCCTCTAAAAGTTGAACGGAATGTCTGTATAAAAAACATTTTAAATGAGCTAGCAAAATGTGCCTCAGTTATAGAGTTGACATATCTTAAATTTGAAGGTAATATATTTACGTAGAGTAACAAACAACAAAATGTCTAATTTCTAAGAAAGAAGCTAGACAGGGCACTGGTGAATTCAAGATGGCTTTCCACCTTTCTAGATAATAAGGCAAAGTTTGGCAAATCTACATCTCTAATCACTCTCCAACTTGCATAAAAATATTTGAACTCTAGTATTATTTTTGTGTCTAGTTTCTATTGGTTTTAATTGCCTTCATATCTTGATTTTAGTTACAAATCCTTGTGTTTTGATCCAATTGTGAGATAAATTGAGTGGAAATGGTTTAAATATTGCATGAATATTAATTGGATTATTTTGTGAATTTTGTATGAAGGTTTAAGGGAAATTCACGTAAATCTTGTATGAAAAGAGCAATAAAATATAAAAGAAAATATAAAAGTGGTGACAAGTGTCACCACCTCATGGTGGTGAGTCACCACTGTGACAAATGCCCTCACGGGGATGACTTAACTTGTCACCCCCGTGATCCATTGTTTCCTTTAATTCATCAACTTATCACGTGTCATGTGTAGGGGTGATGGCTTGAAATCCTAAACCTAGAGTCATACTACAAATAGAAAGGGAATAGAGGGTGACGACTTATCAATGATTCATTCACCCTATAGACAGCTTCATTGGGGAAGAGAAGAGATAGATAGAAAGAAGGGATGATGAGAACACGAGAAGAGAAGCAGAGAGAGTCGGTGAAGAAGAGAGAAACATAGCAAAGAGTTGGAAGCAGACCAAGCCTTTGACCATCTGCTGAGAACAAGTTGAAGCAGAAGGTGAGAACTAATGCGGGAAGCTTGAGAGGGGTAGGAGACCACCTCATCTCACTCACTTGATCCTTGTTTGCTTGCTCTGTTATTCATCTGTTGCATTGTTTCTTGTTGTTTACTGAACTTGTTACTTTCATAGCTTAGCCAACTGTTATTTGTTATCTTTTCATAGTTCATTCGATTATTTACTTGGTTTACTGCTTAAATACTTCACTTATACTTATAAAGATGGGATTAAAGTATTTAATGATGATGAATCTTGTGGTATCCATGATGGCCTGATCTCTTTTCTTAAGAATTAATAAAGCTATTTTAGTCGACTATGCATGATTGAGTTACGATTTTGTTGTCTTATTTATTATTGTGATTTCTATGTTGAATGAATGTAATAGCGTGGCCAAACTTTACATCATTTTAGTATTAAATGAAGAATTGAGAGAAGAAGTTTAATATATAATGGGAAACTATGGATGCTTAGGTTAAGGACTAGAAATATATTAACTTAAGTGGTAATTAGTAGTCGAATTTTCTTAATTAATTCAGATGATAACTTGTTGAATACGAAAGTTAGATTAGTTCATTATTTGAGTTGATGTAGAACCCAACTGTTAATTTTAGTAAGACAACTTTCCAATCATTTTTCCTTAATCATGCATAGGATATTAAATTAGTGAAATTAATTCTCAAGAGTCTTCCATTTCGATTAATTTAGTCGTCTTTGTTTCTAGTTGATTTCATTTACTTTTCAATCAATTTTGTGATTTTCTTTAAAGTCTTCACTCGACAAATTGGGATAGAATGTTTAGGATTACATCTATTTTTATTTTTTCTTTTATTAAAGGTTAATTTAAGTGGACCAACTTCACCTCCGTGGGAGACAACCCTAGGTAATCACTACAAATACCTAATATACTTGCGAGTAGGATGACCTAGGTATTTTTAGAACTTGTATGAGCATAACAATTATTCCCCACTTTCCCTTCAAGTTCAATAAACATTTGGCCTTAGATGAAGGTTCTGAAGGGGCAATACTAAAAAGGTTAAGTGGAAACATACAAGGTTCCCCCTTATTCATTTGCAATGCAAAAATTAATAGTACAAAATAGGAACTCAAGATTCTAAACAAGTCCAGACATAGTAACATCAATGCCACTGTGATCGACTTGATGGACAATCTCCAAAAAATTCACAAACTCTTATACACTAATCAAACAAACCAAGCACTTCAAAAGAAGGAGAAGGAATTTCTGTTATCTCATATAAGGGTAGAAGAAGTTCAATACTCATTATTAAAGGAAACATTAAGAGTCCAATGGATGGTGGATGGCGATAGGAGTACCTCATTCTTTCATAAATCTCTTTTGACGAGGAAAAACATAAACAAAATCACTTCTTTACAACTAGAGAATGTTTCAGTAGTCTCTACTCAAGAGGACCTTTTAAATGTTGCCTATGATTATTTCACTAAAACAATGGCTAAAATATAATCCCTCTTCTTCCAGATCTTTGTTTAACTCAATAATCCAAAGTAAAATTTTAGATGATTATGCAATTTTCTTAGAGTCACCATTCACTCCTGTTAATGTGGAGAATGTTTTATATAGCCTGAAATCTATTATTATCCCCAAGACTTGATGATCTAAATGGAGTTTTCTTCCAGAAATCATAGCATTTAACAAAGGATTTGATCACTGAGGCTATGCTAGCTTTTTTAGTAGGGTTTATATATTAAAGGAACTTAATAAGAAATTTATATGTCTTATACCAAATATTTCTATACACCTAAAATCAATTGAGAACATATTTTTTCAATGCCATTTCTTTGCATATTTATGGACTAAAACCCTTACTTTGCTTTAATATCTCTTGTCCTTCCTATTCTTAACAGGGTATACTAGATTGGATCATCCACTATTGATGGAGGAGCAAGCGAGAAAAATTTTATTTAAACTAGGAGGGGGACACATAGAAAGACTATTCGGTGAATTACTAAATTGGATGAATGAATAAAACCTAATTCTCAATAGCAAATGCAGACCTTAACTAAAAGAAGATGTGGTCATCTAAAACTTCTTCATGTATGTATTACAGTAGTTAAACTACCAATTTGAATCCCCACTGAGACCTTAGTTCTCAACTGAGAGATCGAGACTAACCGATGGTTGAGGACATGGACGTAGCTACATAGGCCAGTAGTGCACTGGGCCTCCCAAAATTTTAAAAAATTAAATATTATATATATATACATACATGAGGATGAAGTTATTTGAGGGCTAGTAGTGTATTGGGCCCTCTAAAATTTTAAAAAATTAAATATTTGGACCCTCCTATTATAAATTTCTGGCTCCGTCACTGGCTGAGGATGAGTATCTAATTGGTCTTACGGGGAAGCTAGAATATATTATAAGGAGGAGAACTCATTCCAATAATCATTATTCTACCTTATATGCTTTAGACACGCATGCATAAGTTATAACAGCAAATGGAAGCTAAATGTTTTAAGGAAAAGAAATTGCAAGCAAAGAGCAGAGAAGCTAACCTTCTAGAGAAAGCATACCTAAGGGAAATGTTGTAAGTAGATCATCAAAGCTCCAACCCTAAACTCCACTTGAAAAACATTTTAAAAAAAGGTAAGTTAGAACTCTTATTGGAACAAGTAGTAGAATTCCTATAATGAATTAGGTGCAGTAGCTATGGTGGAAAAGATTTTCCCTAGAAAACTATCCATGTAAGTCAGAAGTTTCTGACTTTTAGCCAGGCATAATGGCTTAAGTGTTCATCTTGTGTTTGATCATGACTTGGATGTGTTTTTTCTTTTAAACTATACATGTCCTGGAATATGCTTATATGCCTCAAGTCATTGTAAGTTAAACTAAATGTTAGAGCTTTGTAGGGGCTTGTGGCTTTCTTTATTTATCAATTTATTTACATATCTTTTCAAAAAAATAATTTCTTAAAAAAGAATAATAATATTTTAACAATGAAAATAATATATAAGACCTAATTATATAACTATAATTTTATTAATCGTGTAATTATCATAATTCATATTGACTAAATTACCTTTATATATTATAAATTATTTATTAATATACAAGAATAATTTAATTAAATATTAGTCATGATAACTATGATGGTTATCAAAATGGTTTCCATCCATTTTTTCCATAGCCTATATTTGTCATTAAAATTTTTAAATAGCCAATATTTGTGGCTAAATTCTTGCCTAAGAACGGTTGATCAACGTACAAGCAATGTGGCGATTCCAATTCTGTTAGTTCACAAGTATCGGAAACTTCGATCCACAGCCAAAGGCAACATATAGATGTCAACCCGAAAACATTCAACAAACTAACTATAGCTAAAATGCAGCTAGCGTGAACAACTTTCAATCGAGATTCATGACACATTTAATTATCATCTTTCAGATGACTAATTAGGGAAGTGAACACAACAATAACAACTTGTTCTTGCTGATCTTAACAATGAAAGTGGTGGTGGAAATACTAACAGGTGCTCTCTTCTACGTTCAACTGAACAATGATGCCACATTTGCTGATCTCAAGCGAGACATCGCGGCTCAACAAAACCTACCTCATGATCGTCTCATTTTGTGTCTAGAGAATAGTCAAAATCACCTGGTAATCCGACACGAAGAAGAAGCATCTTTGATCGACTTTGGGATTCGAGATGGATCACACATCTATCTCTTCTTCAGTCCCCTAGATGATGGGTCTGTTAATGATGTTGCGTTCGCTAATCCTGAACATGATTTATTCTTCATGTAGTATCTAATTCCCTGTTTTTGAGGTTGCAAGTCTGAAGATTGCGATCTAGTAGCAGACAAGTAATTACAGCGATCGGAGATTGCTCTCATCCTGGTAGTCATTTGTAAAGTGCAGTTGCACACAGATACTATAGTAATGCAGTATATGAAACGTAATCTTGCTATGCAGGCCAACGAAACAATTAATACTTGTCAAGATAGATTAAAGTTAGAAAGCAAGTGATGATTTGTTTTTCATGCTTAAGCACATATTTGGCAATGAATATGAAATTTCCAGTTAGCCAAAGAAAAAAACACTATTCTCATTCCTCCTAACGAATATAAATTTCTCTCTCTTCAATTGCCATAAAGTTGGATCAAACTTTATACTTCAATAGGTGTAAAGGGGTTGCAGATCCTCTGTACCCATAACCCTGTGCCAACTATATTCCAGATGGGGCCTCAAATCCTCTGTGCTCATAACCCTGTGTCAACTTTGTTCCAAATGATCCTATATATAGGTTATGGGCACAGAGGATCTGAGGGTGGGATGATGTGGAACAAAGTTGGTACAGGATTATGGGCACAATGAGACTGTGTAAAGAAAAATTGTTGATTCATTAAAAAATATAATAGCAATTTCAAGCTGTAAAAATGTCCAAACTCAACTTGAGACTAACACAAAGAAAAAGAAGCTCAAATTTCACATGTAAACAGAAAGAGTTACATGGACTTTAATTCTACGTAATTGAATAAATAAAGAAGAAAGACGTGTGGAGAAGAAGAAATTAAAAAAGAGCAGAGAAGACTGAATTGAATAGATATTATTATTTCCCCATCCAAAGTGGACATTGAGAGGAAATGGATTTTAAACGTTGGGACAAAATCATAAAGGAAATGGCTGCGGTTAGGATTGCGACAGTATAACATATGAATGTGGATCGAGATAAACTAAGATTGAAGAAATAGGGAAGTGGAAGAGAAATTGGGTTTCAAAAGTGTCCATGTTTATATCTCAAGTAAGTGTTCGTTATAGTCTATAATAGTTTTGATGAAGAGAATGGAAGAGGCAGTGATGTCTTGATAGTAAGCAATTCTTATTCTATAAACAGGTGAAAAATAGAAATTAGCACCACTTATCATATGATTTTTAATCAAGATTGGTTCTGTTCTATTAGAGTAGGAATGGTATTATCAAATTGGTGATGATTGAGATCATGTTGTCAAAGGTGGTGGCTCATTATATATCAAAATGCATGATGGAATTAATAAGACATTAGATGCTTGGTATGTTCCTAAACTTTCAAAGGATCTAATTTCTGATTTCTATAGGGATTCATGATAGTTAAGGGTATAAGTTTTCTAGTAATGATAGGGTAGTTTAAAGTAGTAAAAGTTGCATCAACTATGATGAAAGAAAAATTACAGCATGACATCCATTTCTTAATAGGAAATATAATAATGAGATTGATAGTAATGTCTCAATCTTTAAGGAAGAATGATGATAGTAAAATGGCACAGAACATACAAGAAATAATGAAACTCTATAAGGGGAGCTTATTAGAGGATGACGAATATAAGAAGGTATATAAGTTTTGCAGGCTTGGTAAAATTTCTAAGGCAATCTTTAAGGATATAGTCCTTAAGAGGAGACATATGTTGAGGTAAACATATTGAAAGGAAGTGCTAGGGTCAATAGTGAGCAATATTAGTTCAGAAGTGGTACTAGAATAGCTTCAATAGATACTAGTAGGGCTAAAAATTCTAGTATATGATATAGAACAATTTCAAGAAGAAAGCATCAATATAGTATAGCTAAGGATATATAAAGAGAAGGACCATCAATCAACTAGGGAGATATGATTGGGGAGACTCAAACACATATGCTCTAACTATTAATGATAAGGATCTTAAACACATATGCTCTAACCATTAATGATAAGGATGAAACTAAATTTCTAGGAATTGAGGAAATTAAGGAGAAAGATAGACATATCGGATTTTTGGTGAAAGGTTTCATAAGATCAGGAAATTAATTGCGTATAGTCAATCTTATTGAAAAATGTTCACACTTTAGAGGATACAACTGATATGTTGATAAATTTGTTGCCTGAAATTTTTTCAAGTATAAAATGGACTTGTTAAATGTTTATGCAACTTGAAGCTCATAGAGGTTTATATGACAAGGAGTGTTTCTTAGTTAGACATTAGATAATTTAAGTAAAGGTAGAAAATTATGAGATATACTTTAAATTTGGAGAATAGTGAAATTATAGAAGCTAATTGACCATAAACAAGGTCATAGGATTAGCTCAAATCATGTAATAGACGAAGAAGATTTCTAAGGTAAAAGCAAACTAGAACCAAAATGGAAAGTTGACTGGCACTAGACTCATAACATGCTTTTTTAGGATAAGAGGAAATAAAGCTTTAATATGCTTAGGCATTTATGAAAATAAAGTTTTAGTAACCTTAGGCTTTTTAGTAAAAAAAATTCACTATAATTAAACTTCACACAGTTAACCCTCGCCTATAAACAGTTTAATAAGAGTTTTATAAGGTAGACTTTAAGACCTTTGATGAAACAATTTAAAGAGAACTCTTAGGAAGTTGTTTAATGTCATATTATGATCATACTTTTCCTTATATTATCTTTCTCAAATTAATAAAAGAATTATATCCCCTTACACGTGAAATGCCATATAGATTAGCAGAACCATGTAATTATTTGTATAATTTGCTTCCTTATTATTTTTTTAGATGGCTTCATTTCTCAATAAAGAATTTCTCCTTGTACATACAAAAATGAGTGCGTTGAATTTTTCCCATAAATAAGCAAAGTGTGGATTGATGACTAGCAGTGTGTCATAACACTATAACTAAATAACTAAACTTAAAACTGTAACTAATAATAAGTCTAGGTCGATCCCACAGAGATTAAATCAAATAACTTTTCTAAATTATATTTATATGTATAAAGGGGAGTTTGGTTTGATGCAATTAAGACAGCAAAGTTGTTGGATCAATGGTGGTTGACAAATTTAATTCCTGTATGTTTTGATAATAATAAAATGTATAGAATTGGTTAAGAAATTTATTGCAGGTGTTTTGGATTGAAAGAAATCTAG
>JANZXV010000009.1:1337907-1349537 GCA_027576455.1 Erythroxylum roigii
AATTATTGACATCTAATCATGATATTTTAGTTATTATTTGAGAACAATTATATTAGTGATGGTTAAAAATTTTATTTATATTTATTTATATTATTTGACATATTCTTTTTAATATTATTAATATCATATATAATTAAATATAATTATTATGTAATTATGACATTATATCTGTTCAATTGATAGTCAAATCAGTCAAATCGATAATTAATTAAGCCTCCAATGTCCTGTTCAAATTTCAAAACATTGCCTAAAAGTAAAATGATTACAAAGACTTTATTTACCAAACAATTAACAGCCGAAGAAGAGACCTGCATGTTGCACTTGACGAGATCGAGAGAAGTGATAAGCGTGTGAGTAAGTCCACAGCTCAACATCCCAGTGGCCGTGCATTCGGCATAAAAATTCGGCGAGAACAACTCAATCTTCTCACTGGGTGCCGGAATCACTAACCCTTTTGACGGAGGGCCACCACTAGACGTTGCAGCATCAACAGCTGCAGTTGCCTTCGTGCTTTGAGCTTGACCCATTCCGTTCTACCGACTATTAATTGCCTGAAATGTAAGTCACTTCTTCTTTATTTTGAGTAGGGATGATAATAGACGGATTGAATTTGAGTTACTTAAGATTGAACCTTAGTAATCCCAAATGAAAGGAACAGCAAAGGGGGGAAAAAAATAAAGAGTGAGGAAGAAGAAAAAGAAGAAGATGAAAAAGGTCGAGAGCAGAGAGTCAAGAGGGGCAACATCGACAAAAAACGATCAGCTATCTTGAAACGCTCCTGTTAAGGAGCTGATGAAAAATTAGTTTACTTTCGTAATTAAATTTCAATTTTGCTTCTCTGTTGATATTCAGCTGTGCAGGCGCAGCTGTCTTGTGGTTTATAAAACCAAAAGAACCTTGTTCCCCTCTGTTTTTCCCTTCTCTTGCTGTTCTGCTCCCCGCCTCCATTAACGAGGTCCTCACTTCGTATCTCCAACTGTTCTACTGGCCTCTTCTTGTGGTCCTCTTTGTCTCTTCATCTGTCCACAAACAAGGTCTGTTTCTCTCTCTTTTCCTTTCTTCCTACATACTGTACGTACTTGTTTTGTTTGATTGCGTGAAAATGGGGATGTGGGTTTAATCATTTTTTGTGTTATTTATGGTTTTGGAGATTCTAGGATCTGGGTTTTAGGTTTCTCACTCTGATTTGCTCTTTCATAGTCGCAATCTCTTATCTTTGTTACCTCTTGTCTGTGTCATTTCTTATGGTTGTATTATATGAACTAAACGCTTGCTTGACAGTTAACATTAGAGCATTTATAAATTGGTTTGACATTATCAAATGGACTTTGTAGCGATTTTGGTTTCCATTTTTCCGCATTATCACCTTTTTCGGCTAAGAGCATCACTAGGCTTGGTCAAGTTGTTAGTTAATCATCACCTAGATGATTTTGTTTTATAAATAACATAGGTTTGCATTCGTAAAGCATTTTCTTTGGCTGAAATTATTTGTTTATGATCTATCAAATGAAAGACATCAGGTAGACTTCATATACAGAGTTGGTGTGCTAACTCATGCTTGCTGATCTGTAAGTATCATTTTCTGAAGATTTTGGAATAGTAGAGATTATAATGGTAACTGTGATGGATGAAGAAACATATCATTGATTCAAAAAAACAATTTTTACACCATTTATACCATAACCTCGTATTAATGTCCATGCTCTCGTTTGAAAGAACGTCTTACGTTGCATAAGAAAAAACTGATAGTACCGTGATGATGTGATTGTATAAATCTTTTAAAAAACGACTTATTTTAAGTTGTACAATAATAATTATCATCTCATATATCCACCTCTATATGAAAAGAAGATTTGAAATTGTAGCTTATGTATATTAGTTACTAATTAGGGTCTGTTTTATTTTCTTCTATTTTTCTGATATAATTTTTAGTTTTCGTTTCCTATGTTTAGTTTTTTTTTTCAAATATTTATCTATTTAATTGTTAATGTCTAATAATTACATATTAGATAAGATTTAAAGATAATTTTAAAATAAATAAATAATATTTTGTTTTAATATATTATATAATGTCTATTGATAAATTTGCTCAAATTTAATATATAACTTTAACAACTGCCTCAAAAAACCTTCATCCTCAACTAGGTAATTGTTAAATCTAAATAGACAGTGCCTCCTATTTCTCTCAAACATATCTTGAATAACCTCAGGAGAATGATCAGAGAATAGAGGTTCTTTGAATATAGCATAGAGGTTCTTTGAATATAGCTTTGCTCTTTACAAAGCTTGATAGCCATTCCTCATTACCCAACACTATATGTAGTTTCTTTTTAATATGCCACTTATAAGATAGCTTTTGCTCCATATGAGGATTGCTCCCTCCAATTTCAAGTTAATAACTCCATTCCTCATAATGCACTCTTGTAGTCCATATGTGAAATTCTTCAATCTAATATTCCCTTCAGCTTTAGATCTAAACCTGGTATCATTGAAATTCCCTATTATGAGCCAAGGGTCTCTAATATGAGCATGAAGAGTCCCTAGGGTACTCTGTATTTGTTTCCTTTAGAAGATGAAGTTTGATCCATACACCACAAAAACAATGACATTTGCCTTTTTCCTTTGTAAACTAGACCTCCGTATAGATTAACTGGTTAGTACTATGTAATGTCTAATCATTAACCAAGCTATTAGCAAAAACAATCACAACTCTACCATAATGGTGTTGTGCATGGTTCATTCATCCCCCCAAAAACTTCAAATCCAAAACCTTTCCTTGCTTAGCTTTGTTTATATCATGCATATCATTAATGGTTTATAACCTATACTTGGAGCTCTTGTCCATTAAAAGTTAAAGTTTTAAGTGTACTTGAAAGACGAATGCTATGAAGACATAAAAGAATGCCTTAAACTTGTTGTAACAATTTACATTATTATTGTTAAGACAATTTGTAAAGAAACAGATTTAAATTTGACATGTGGTTTGTAGAAATGGATGAGATACAAGGGTGGGATCTTAAATGATGACATTTGATTATTCTTTCTTTTTCTTCACAATTCCTTGGAATTATTTTCTATGTGGGTTTTAGGGTTGGAGGTACACATAAATAGCAAGCCAAAGTCATTTGTGTCAACGACACCGCATTCAAGTTGTGGGATTGTGAGTATACCTTTCTAATTTTTTGAGCGAAATAAATGCTTCTATATGTACATTTGTGCTAGTTTTGTTTCTTAAGTTATGTGGAAAGTTAAAAACATAATACTTAAGACAATTGAGTTTGAATTTTCTTGTTTTTAATAAATTTAAGTTAATAATAAATGATCCTCATTTTTATCTTCTTGTGAACATAGTGAAATGGAATAAAATGAATAAAATTGTTAAGCATGGTAAATAACAAACAGAAGATCAATGACAAGCTAAGGACATCTTGATACTTGGATAGGCTTTGGACCTTTTTAGCTTTTGTGTATTTGGATAGGGCACTAAAAACTAATAAGGATCTTTATGCACATGATATTTTTCTTTGATGGTCATTGAATATGAAATTATGTTTGTGTTTGGCTAACTAGAGTGTTAATCAGGACTAGATAAGGAGGTTTGGCTTAGCTAAATAAGTTAAACATGCTTTTTTATGTATTAAAAATTCATATTCGTTTTTCTAATAAAAGCATTTGGCCTTTTGTTTGTCTTAGGAATCAAAGTTTCCCTTACTTATCTATTTTTACTTTTCCATTAGTTTCTTTGTTAAAAATATTTGGATTTAAGTTATTTTCATACCCGTTCCTTATTTTTGTTTTTATTAGAGAATTTATTTTCTTCTGTTATGGAACTTTTAGTTCCAATAGTTTCTTTCATTAGTTAAATATTCTTTTCATTAGTTAAATATTCTGTTATGGAACTTTTAGCTCCAGGCCTCTAGCTACTATGTCCATTCTATAATGCAGTATCATGTTATGCAAAATTTGTTCTTGCGTCTTTGACTCCTTTTGGAATATTCTAGCATTTCTTTCTTTCCATAAAAAGCATAGTATTGTTGCAAGGTTCATCTTCATCACCTTTTAATCTGCCTTGTTCCTAGTTCAAATTTTGGTGAATTTTTGCCAAGTTCTCTTCCAGTTGAATGCTCAATAGCTCTTTGATTTTTAACCAAATGAATTTAGAAAATATGCATTTAACCATGAAATGATCCATAGTCTCTTCTTGCTCACCAATTGACAGGTTCTGTAGGGGATCTCTAACTTGATTTTGTCCTTGGCACCTAGTCTTTCTAATATGCCCAACCATAGTATAAAAGCATGGCTTGGAGTGGTGTCTTGGTCCCAAACCAGATTATACCATTGCACTCTAGTGTTTGTCTCCTGTTGAAGCACTTTTTTGCACTCGCTTGTAGAGAATTTCATAGACTGTTTATTAGTCTTTTCTGGAGGGACTTGTTTTGCATGTAGGGTAGTATGCTTAAAATGAGCTCCTCTTATCATCCAAAAACGGATGGACAAACGGAAGTTTTCAACAGTGCTTGGAAACTTACTTGAGGTGCTTCGCTTCTGAACAACCTATGAATTGGTCTTAATTGGATTTTGTGGGTAGAACTGTGGTACAATACCACCTTCCATATGTCTACAGGTTCAACTCCATTTGAGGTTGTTTATGGGAGAAGAACCCCACCACTAGTACGGTACTTACAAGGAGAGACTAAAGTGGAGGCTGTGGCTAGAGAATTATTGGATATAGACAAAGCATTGAATCAACTTAAATATAATTTGAATATGGTGCAGGAACAAATGAAGAAATATGCAGATAGAAAAAGAACTTTGCAATCTTTTCAGATAGGAGAGTGGGTTTTTCTTAAGCTTCACCCCCATAAACAGTTGTCGGTGATCAGCCGTTTTAATCAAAAGTTAGCTGCCAGATACTTTGGGCCTTTTCAGATTATGAAAAAATATGGGACAATCATCAATTGAAGTATGTAAGGTTTTAAACCATCTTTGAATTGAACACGTTGCATATTTATAGGCGACTAAACTATTAGATGACTAGCTAAAATCACATAACAGGACCAAAAGTTACAGTGTGTATACAAAAGTAAGCTGATGCTAGTTTTGACAACAAAAACAAACAAAGTTCTTCCCTGGAACTTGTAGGACCTTGATTTCTTCTGTACAGATAGACAACAAGAACACTATAAAGTTGGATTTATACTTTGAATCTCGTCACTCTTCATTCCCTTTGAGAATGTTGTATCTATAGAGAGGACATGTAGCATTCATCTTAAGCCATTTCACAATGCACGTGGAATGAAAATGATGGTTGCAAGGAAGTGTGTGACTTGTTTAACTTACAACAAAACTCCCACCAACTTAAACCTATCTTAACGTGGTTCTTTATTAGTTATTATCTAACAACTTCTTGAAATATGTAGAATTTGGTTATAAATCAATAAAAGAACAAGTAAGCAGATTTGATTCTTTCATCCATTTAAGCAATTAAAATTGAATTGAAGTCTATCATTCTAATCATAGAATCAACAAATTTATTTTTAACATAACTAACACCCTTATTCTATGTCTTTCTTTTATCTAGGTCTGTTCTTCTTTTTCTCCAATCACAAAATATCTTTCTTTTCTTCCTCTACTCTCTTCCTTATCTCAAAGTTCTATTTTTTGTCATCTCTGTGTCCGTCTTTTTTCCTTTACTTCGACCTCTATTTTTTTCTTCTAATTCACTATTTATATATTGGACATAATCAATTAACAACCTTTTCTCACATATACTTTTTTTATCTGTACCTCAATTATATTTCTCTTTCTCAAAGTTCTATATAAAGCTTTGGGTCTATATTTCCTTTTCCTAATCTCTACCTCTATTTCTTTTCTTTTCCAATCCATTGTTAAGTGTCGTAATATCATCATTATCTCTTCTTCCAGCTACTCTAATTAATTCATGGTCGACAACAGATTAAGGTATTTTTGCATCGTCTTTGTCTCGCCGAACCGGTCTAACCAATTCGATGAAAACCTGACGGCTCTCCAACAAACCGGTTTTCATACTGACAAGTTTTTAACTAAAAACTGACCCGGACCACTGACTGGTTCAGGCTTTTTCCAGTCGGACTGGCCAGTCCGATTCGGTTTTTAAAACCTTGCTTATCATTTGAGTTCTTCATTGCTTAAAATTATTTTCAAAAGAATTAATTGCTACATTTCTTTTTAGTCTTTTCTAACCCCCACTAAATGCACTGTCTAACTCTGCTCTAGTCCTATTAGTACTGTGTTAATAAGGGAAGAACTTTGCGCCAACTGAAAATTCAGTCCGGCTCTGCCCCTGACTTTGGAGTTGTTATCTTATTGCATAGTTGACATTTCAACATCAGAGACATAAAGAGACTATTTGTTGAACTATTGGTTTGAGTTAGATAAGAAAGTTCACAGGGTGGGGAACTGCAATTAAAGATCTGTAGTTGATTCTTATGCAGGAGAGGAAGGCATTATGAAAGTGAAGCTGCTCCGTATCCTTGTACACCTAGTATATGAACTTTTCAATCATTTTTATGGGCATCTTAAGTTTATCTTGACTTAGCCTTCTTGTTGTTTCAATATCTGGGTGGATTCTACAAAAAGAGTATGTATGCTCTTCAATTTCTCTCTTTTTGCTTCCTTTTTTCTTTGCATTTTTGTATTGGTGTGTGTTGCAATTGTTGCTTATTCTTGACTTTTAGTTCTTGTCCCTTTGTCTCAATTGTAGGTGGCAAGCTGTAGCTACATGGACATGGGATGCACAGGATGAAACTTGTGGAATTTGTAGGATGGCCTTCGACGGCTGCTGTCCTGATTGCAAGTTTCCTGGTGATGACTGTCCACTTAGTAAGTTACACTATTTTCTCGCCCCCCTGTATCTCTTCTTCTTTTTAGCTTTTTGAGATTTGTGTATATACTGTTTGACAGCAATTGTTGAAAGCTTAATGCAGAAAAACTACAAGCATAATTCCCAAAATTGGTCCTTTTCTTCTTTTCCTTCCATGTTTCTGCTTCTCAGTTGTTTTGATTGAGTAGCTAATCGATTTTTAGATGTTCTATATATGAATCATCTTATCCGAGCATTTATCTAAGGCAACATTTTATAATACAAAACTGTTATGTGATAACGTTGTCTACATGTGTATCAAGTATGGTTACTGCTTAATTTACTTAGCTCAATTTATTCCCTTAACAAGTATCTACTTTCATGGCATCTTTCAACTATACTTGCAGACTTATTTATCCTATTGATTAACTTAACTGTAGTGACAATTGCACGTTATGTGTAGTTATAACTAGACGGTGATCTTCTTTCTCAATTTTATGAATTATTTTGTTATTTTTTCCCGTGTAATTCAGATAAAAGGATTGGGTATTCGTAGGTGGGGATGATTATATATTGAACTGATGGCCTTAACGCAACATGTTCTCATAAACTGCAGTTTGGGGTGTGTGCAACCATGCCTTCCATCTCCATTGCATATTGAAGTGGGTGAATTCTCAAACTTCTCAAGCTCATTGCCCCATGTGCCGGAGGGAGTGGCAGTTCAAAGGCTGAAGAGAACCAAACATTTCATCGTTTACTTTTGCCGTGTACCATCCATGCATAACTTTTTGGCTGCATGTGCTTTTCATAGTTTGTCCATGCTATTAATGCTCGCATGACAATATAATTTGATATATATAACAGCCAGCAGACATGTTATCGTACTACAAAAAGCAGTTCTAGGGGTCCCGTGTGCCTTCTATCAATAGCAAAAAGACTAGTTCAATTAACGTTATACGTTGGGAGAAGAACAGGACAGCTAATAAGAAGCTCAGTATTTGGTGGTTGCCACATCCCACAATTTGTTCTCTTCTACGTATAGTTTGTTTGTTGCTGTTAATGGCAGCAGGTACCCCCAATTATTGAACCATTCAGCAGATAACATGCAATGCCATGGCAGAGCAGTTGAGCCGTGTCACTCTGTTTCCCACGTAAATAACTTACTGCCTATCGTAACGTCAGTAGTATCCCAACCAATCCACTTTGCTTCGAGCTTAGCAAATTACCGCCTCATGCACTCTTTCTTCGTATTTCAATGGAAACAGGGACAATCTCGTGTAGTTTTTTAACCTGCTGTCTTCTTCCTAACGGCCATATGAAGCCAACGACTCATTCTAAAAAGCTATCCTTAGTCACCTAATACCAGTACTATACTAATCCTTTGAAGGAGGCGGAAATGACTAGGAATTAGGAAAAGATGGATGAGTAAAGTGATCCATAAGACAAGAATCTTAAATTAATTGTTTCGAGAGACAATCATAACTGATAATATTTTAATTTACCTACTCTCAAGTTATAAAATGTTAAAAGCACTAGACGTTATCACATGTTAGTTAGCTAGGTTGGCTATTTTAATGTTAATGGTCGTTTTCATCTGCCCAGATTTCTGTCTATATATCTTGACTTTTGTGTTTTGGAATCAGAAGTGCTAGACACTCTGAAACAACAAGTGAAAATGGGAAGGCTCGGCTGTTTTGGGGTGCCAATGATTGTTCTTTTAGCATTTTTTGGGTCATCTGAAGCACAATTACGGCTTGGTTTTTACGCGAAGAGCTGCCCAAAAGCGGAGAAGATTGTGCAAGACTTTGTTAACCAGCATATACATAATGCTCCATCACTTGCAGCTCCTATAATAAGAATGAACTTCCATGATTGTTTTGTGAGGGTATATATGTTTCTTTTTCTTGCTTTGTTCTCCTGGGTTGGGTTAGTGGTGAAAGTTGTTTACGTTTTGCTTCTGCTCAGGGTTGTGACGGCTCTGTTCTTCTCAACTCAACATCAAGCACCCAGGCTGAGAAAACTGCAGCTCCAAATCTGACACTCAGAGGCTTTAACTTTATTGACAGAATCAAGAGCTTGCTGGAAGCTGAATGCCCTGGTGTTGTCTCTTGTGCCGACATTATTGCTTTGACTGCAAGAGACTCCGTAGTAGCCACAGTAAGCTCTCAAGAACCAACACTTACATACATAACAACAATACTGAGTATTGTTTACCATTTCAACAGGGTGGTCCATTCTGGCGAGTTCCCACTGGTAGACGAGATGGAAGAATATCAAATGCCACCGAGGCCTTGAACAACATCCCAGCACCGACTAGCAATTTCTCCAATCTTCAGACACTTTTTGCCAATCAGGGTCTGGACTTGAAAGACTTGGTCCTGTTATCCGGTTAGTAATCTTGTTGGTCCAAACCTTGTTAGATTTCAGACATAGCTGAGAACTCACAAATGAAACTGCAGGTGCTCACACCATTGGAGTGTCTCACTGTTCATCATTTACGGCTCGCCTGTACAATTTTACTGGTAGAGGTGATCAGGACCCTGCTCTTGACAGCGAATATGCAGCTAATCTTAAGGCAAGGAAGTGCAGAAGTCTCAATGATAACGTCACCATAGTAGAAATGGACCCCGGAAGTTTCCGGACTTTTGATCTTAGCTACTATACACTGTTGCTGAAAAGACGAGGTCTATTCCAATCAGATGCAGCATTGACTACAAACTCCGCTACCTTGTCCTACATCAACCAACTGCTCCAGGGCTCACCGCAGAATTTCTTTGCTGAATTTGCCGCCTCCATGGAGAAAATGGGTCGAATCAACGTTAAAACAGGATCCGTTGGTGAGATCAGGAAGAATTGTGCGGTAGTGAATAGTTAAGAATTCAACGTGATGTTCTTAATAATGTGTTTTGAGTGTGCATGTTAATCAATAATGGCAGGATATGGCTTGAAGTTATTTTTCCATCATTCTTTGAAAGAAGGCGAAGGCTTGGGGATCGTTTTCTTTTGGAGATAAGACATAAATGTATGAAGGAATTGTGTTTGCATCAGATAACTTTTACCACATCAAGTTTGCATTTTGTTATTGTAATACCAAAAGAACCAATCTAAACATAGCTAATTATGTACATGTGCTTTGGTACGGATTCGGATCTTCTATCTAATATTATGTTGTTTTATTTTATTTTATAAATTTTAACCATTTATTTATGTGGGTCTTTGCAAGAATTCTGCATAAATAAATGCAGGACTTGCATAAATAAGTAGCTAAAATTTATGAGATAAAATAAAATACTATAATATTGGACAGAGAATTTGTCACTCTTTAATACACTTTGTCGCCTATGTTATATTATATAGTCTAGCCATGTTACTTTGTAAGAGAGATTCTTCATTCTTTTAATGCATAGTATGAAAGAGAAAAAGGAAATAAAGTATGGATAGAACATCACAGCAGCGAGAAAGATACTCTTCCTATGAAGACTTTTACAGGGAAAGAGGCAGACGAGGACACAGCTTCTACTGGCCCTGCTTGCTTCCCCTGATATTGCTTTTGATATTTGTCTTCTACTTTATATACGTATAAATCTGGCCTTTTTACCCCACAAACAGCTCAGCTCGACAAGTCTACGAATACACTTCCCGTGACTTTTAATTTGACAAGTCTGTCCAGACAAATCGAGAAGGAACAGATTTTGTTTCAGTAACCAGTTCTTCTGTTACACGTAAATGAACCGGTGTCTTTTCTGTTTCCTTTCCGCGAGTTCAGATTCTCTGTTTAATATTATGGTATTTTATTGTGTCTAATAAATTACAATCATTTATTTATGTAAGTTTCGCATGAGTCTCGCATAAATTCCGTAACATAAATAACTAAAATTTTATAAGATAAAATAAGACAGAGTAATACTAGACCGAAAATTTGAATTCTGTTTTGCTCTTACGGTAGAAGACAAAGCAACGGGAAAAACAAAATATCCAGGCTTGCAGCTTTATTTGACCGACCAATTTCGGATCTGTTAAACTTGGGCGGGTGAATAATGTGACATCAATGCCATGCAGTGAGGCGTTATTATTCATGCACTATTCAAATGTATTGTACAAACGTGCGAATAAGATTAAGTCTAAAGTTAAAACATTCTAATAAATTTTATCCGTATATAAATTTTTCGTTTTTATCATATTTTATTAAATTTTATTCATATATTTACGTATAAATATATCTCACATAAATAAATAAATAAGATTTAATAGAATATAATTGAAACAAAGTAACTAAAACAGAAAATTTGATATGCCCAACTTGAGTATTAGTGCCTGTTTGAATAAGTTTTTGTGAGATCAACAAGTACTTTTTTTTACTACAAAAATCTTTTTTAAGAATAATAGATATTTGGCTATAAAATAAAAAATCACTTCTTTAATAGATATGACTTTTTTGCCAGCTAAACAACAGTTTTTAAAAAAGCTCAAATTTGGAGCTTTTTAAAAAAGCCTCTCAAATGACTTTTTCTGGTAGATTTTTTAGATTAATTAATAAGTATATTTTTTAGTCTCTTTTATTCTTACGTTTTATACATAATTCCTCAAATACTCACAAACTTATCTTCATGTTTATCTTATAAACTTATCTTCTTTATTACAATAAACTACATAATTTATTATATATTTAACTATTTACTTAACTTGAATATTTATTTTGAGATTTATATAATATTATTTAACTTTTATATATATTTTAATATTAATTTTTAATATTAATTTTACTTATGTTTAATCTATATAAAAGATT
>JANZXV010000009.1:1357136-1375062 GCA_027576455.1 Erythroxylum roigii
CTGTATGAAGCTCTTTTTAAAAAGCTGTTTTTTTAATTGACAGCCAAACAGTCAACTGGCTTTTAAAAAAAGCTCTTATCAAAAAATCTCTTCTGACAAAAGCTCTACTAATAAAAGCTCTACTAATAAAAGCTCAACCAAATGGGCTCTAAGAACAAGATCATTGCTCAAGAACAACTTTATCGCTTTCATATCACAAATAGAACCAAAGACCGTTGAAGAGGTCCTTACTGATGAAAACTGGGTTTCATCCATAAAAGACAAATTAAATAAATTTGATGAAAAGAAAGTTTAGAATCTAATACCTCGTCCTTAAAACAAGTCAATCATTAGGACACGGTGGGTATTTTAAAACAAACTTGACAAAAATGGTAAGGAGGTAAGAAACAAAGGTAGACTTATCGCTCAAGGTTACAATCAACAGGAAAGTATTGATTTTGATGAAACTTATGCACCTGTTGCTAGATAGGAATTTCAAATTTTACTTGTCATTTTATGCTATAGAAACTTCAAGTTGTTCCAAATGGATGTTAAAAGTGCATTCTTAAATAGTTATACTAATGAAGAAGTATTTGTTAACCAACACTCAGGTTTTAAAAATGAAAACCATCCAGATTATGTGATGAAGTTAACCAAAGCTCTGTATGGTTTAAAGCATGCTCCCCAAGCATGGTATGAGAGGTTAAGTAACTTTTTGCTTAAGAATAACTTTGAAAAAGGAAAAGTCAATAAAGCCTTATTTATTAAGAGAAAGGAAAATGATTTACTCATAGTGCAAATATATGTTGATGACATAATATTTGGTGCTACTAATCCATCCTTCTGTGAAGAATTCTCAGCTTTAATATAGGGGGAGTTTGAAATGAGTATGATGGGAGAATTATCATTCTTTCTCAGAATATAAATCAAACAAACAGAAAAAAAGATTCATTAGCCAAAACAAATACATAAAGGAAAACATCAAGAAATATCATTTTGAGAATGTCAAAGCGATGGGTTCTCCCATATACAGTAAAATTAAACTTGATAAAGACAAAGAAGGCAAAGCTACAGATGAGACAAAGTATAGAGGAATGATTGGATCACTACTATATCTTACAAGCTCAAAATCAGACAATATGTTTAGTGTATGTCTTTGCACACACTTTCAATCAAATCCAAAAGAAAGCCACCTTCAAATAGTCAAAAGAATCTTTCGATATCTCCACGGAACTATGGATTTTGGACTATAGTATCCAAAACTGATTCATTTAACATAGTGGGCTATTGTCATGCAGATTAAACAGGTGATAAAATCGATCGAAAAAGCACAAGTGGTCATATTCAATTTCTTGAAGGATGTCTAGTACCATGGTCTTACAAGAAGCAAAATTGCACAGTGCTTCCGATGACTGAAGCGGAATACATAGCAACTGACAACTGTTGTGCTCAAATCTTTTGGATGAAGCATCAACTATAGAAATTTACTCTAAACTTTGGTTATAGTCTTATATTATGTGATAATACTAGTGCTATAAATCTTTCCTAAAATCTTGTGCATCATTCTAGGACTAAACATATAGAAATTAAGCATCATTTTCTTAGAGATCATGTTCTAGAAGGAACTATTGATCTTTTGCAAATTCTCTGATATTATTTTAGCATTAATATTCTCTGTTACTTGTCTTTACATTTCGTTTAGCAGACTCCTATTTTGATTCCTTAGAAACTCTCTCTTAGTTTAGTAGGCTCTTTAGAATTTAGAAGACCCCTCTTAATTTAGAAGCCTCCTCTTAGGTTAGTAGATTTCTGCTAGATTAGAAGGCTCCTCTTCTTTTTAGAGGGCTTCTTTCGAATTGAAATTCTAAGTGACATGTGTACTAAAGAAGTAATTTCTTTTGTTTTGTAGTTTCAACAGATAAAGACGTGTCCGAAGTTCTGACAAGCAGTTGTACGGGTCTATCAGAAGATACACAAATTGATTACACTTCCTCTTCTGGCATGTATGTCTACTCATCTCTCACGAAATTAACCCTCAGGAATCACTTAGTACACCAAGCCAATCAAGAACAGATGCGCAAACAAATTAACAGCCTCTGAGACCAACTCTTGGATTTGTAAATTCTCCTTAAGAAAATTCTTCATTGACTACGTCAATTGATTTTTTTTCTTTTTCATCATATTTCATTCTGTTTTAATTCCGTTCCTCCCTATATTCTATTATTTTTCAATAATGACAAAGGGGGAGAGTTTCTATTGATTTTTGCAAATATGATGATATATTTCTCGATGCATATTTCTTAATGCTGCCTTGATTATATATATGATTGATTCTGCTGTTGAACTTGTGGAAATCTGTGATATATAAACGATAGGTTCCTTTCTTGAGAGACATGCTCCTTCTAATTGTGTCGGAACATATAAAAGATACAGGTATCTTTCGAAATCATCTAATATCTTTTTGAATTTTGAAAAATATATCTATTATTGCTTATCATCATCAAAAAGGGGGAGATTGTTCGCTCAAGGCTCATGATTAACGATTTTGATGATAACTGTATAATATTTCAAAATTCAAATTTATTTCCTTATATAACTAACGGTCTAACTCTCAAAAGGAAATAAAATAATAAGAAATACGCTTTCTTTCTTGCATGAACCTTCTTTATGAACTTACCTTATTAAAAATGGTTTGTTTGAATGGATCCTACTAATTATTATGAAGGTCATATATTAGCTTCGTGATTACTAGAAGATTTTTTGTACATATGACATTGAAGTTATTCAGATTTAAATCTATCCAGTTGACTAAGGATGCAAGATGAAACAACGACTAGTTAAAAAAATTCACTATTTAAAGAAGAGTAACAACACTTATGAAAAAATGAACATACTCAAGCTTTCGAAACATTTGAGCAGCATCTATATTTTTAAGAGTCATATCATTCTTATTGTCTCTTAGAAAGTGAAATTGCTTTATCAAGAGAGAATTGTTATTTTATTTTTCTGTGAGCTTTTAGAAGCTTGTTGTACACCTCGAGTATGGAAGGTTGGAGAATCTTGAAAAATATGTATTTGTAAGCTTGGAGAGACTTGTCAAATTTAATACTCAGATTTTTATAGTGAAACACTCAAGTTGGATACTTGGGGACTGGATGTAGGCTTGAGTTGTAAGTCAAACCAATATAAATCGACTGCGTCCTTCCTCTCTCTCTCTTTAACTTTTAAATTTTCGCATTATATTGTGTGTGTGTGTTCTTTTTAGCAAAAGGCTCTTTCTGTTTTCAACTTGTAAGAGGCTCCTTTCGGTTTTAATAGGCGCCTCCAATTTTTAAATTGTTTTAACATGATTTATCATTCAATAGGCTCATTTCGTTTAAGCAGAGTCCTATCCCACAAAAAGCTCCTATCGCCTAACCGACTCCTGTCGTTTAAAAAGTTTTATCATCTGACAAGCTTCTACTATTTTTATTTGTTAACTAGGATTTACTTATTATACGAATTGAAAAAACTTGTGAAATTTTTTTTCACACACAATTTGCCCCCCTCTTGCGTGTGTTTGTTTTATCATAGAAGAACATCTGTAAGCCCTCTCCCTTTCCATTTATACTGAGCCCATTTGTAGATTAGGGGAAAGTTGACCTGCTATCCATGAAGAAACCCACTAGGGTTTCCAGACAATGAGCTCCTTCCTTCAAGTTCTCTACATTTGGCACAATCACTGCTCTTCCTTGCAGATTCATAGGAGAATTATAATGGAAGGTTAGGTTGGGGTGATTCCCCACCACTTGCTTCTTAACTTAGCTAGTTTGGAGTGAAAAGTGTTCTTTGTTGCAAAGGCTAGTATTAGATTTACAGAAGTTGGATTAAATGTCTCATTTTGGGTTGGTTGGGATGAACGGTTTATGGCAGAGGGACTACGATAGCTAGGGTTTGGACCAGTGGAGGATGCGTAATTAGCTTTATGGTGAGCTTCGTCTGGGGTAGAGGAAAGTCAACATATTTTGTCTATCAAGGACAGAGTTTAGGGCTAACATTTCTAAAAATGGTGAAAAACTGATTGAAATTTATTTTTAATATCAAATCTGTTTATAGTTTGTACATGTTACTAATATATTGTTTTTTGTTTTTGTTTTTGAACACCCTATTTACAAGAGGGATTAGCAAAGAATCGAACCTGAGATCTAATCGAAATCAAGTCTCGCTCTCAACCATCGAGTCACACCCCTCGAGGGTACTAATATATTGTTACAGGGATAGAGTTAATGGTTATGTTAGCTTCGTAATAAAATTTGTATTGCTTTCTTTGTGCAGCCGACCTGACAACTGTTACATCACCCACTGATACACCAAGATCTTCTGTTATTAATTATCCCAAAGTTTGGAAATTCCCATAACGTCGTATATAAAGAAACCTTCAAAATAAAGTTTGCTTGCCTTACTTATATTAGAGAGAATCAGATCCCTTCTTTATGGTGAAATGAAGCTTTCACTTTTATTTTGGTAGCCTGTAAAGTTACTAGACGACGTCTTAATCAAATAAAAGTATGCATATCTAGCCAGGAAATCATAGATCTTCATTTCATCATTACAAGTACTGTTCTGCTTGTTTCTTTCTAAATATCAGTTCATTACCTGCATGCTTTATGGGTCGTCTCTTCTGTCAACTTCTGATTATAACAATTTATCCTAAATCAGTTTTACAATGCTTATATATAATATTTGTATAAAGCTATTAAATTATGGGAAAGAGGAAACCGCGGTTGAGCATGACCATAAAAAGCATGTTCGTAAGGGGAGCAGGTGAAGAAGTAGATCTCGCATCAAATTATGCTTCTTTAATAGAAATCAATAGGCTACGGTACTTATTCAGTTCAGACTTCAATTGGTTAATAGCACTTTTAAATATTGAGTTGTAAATTAACATCTTGAAAAATGAAGCAATATTTTTTTTTTAATACCCTATTTACAAGAGGGGCTAGCAAGGAATCAAACCTGAGACCTAACCGAAATCAAGCCTCGTTCTCAACCATCGAACCACACCCCTTGAGGGTGAAAAATGAAGCAATCCTTTAAAGCATGTAATAATACGCCTTTTTTTTTTCTACGAGACAAATTCACTTCTAATATTCATGGTGGTGTATGATGGAAATCAAACTCTACATCGTAATATGTAACGATACCTTAGTTACATATTTCGGATCAAACGTGAAAGAGCAAGAAATGAAGAAATGAGGAAATACCTAATTTCGGTCTTCATAATTTCAAACTAATTTTTTGAAGCCGAAACGGATGCGAATCCACCGTTGTCTTTACGAGAACTGCTTTCCGGAACGCATATAAGGTCTTTCTACAATTTTATCAAAATGTAAACTCTCTTAACGGGTCAGAGAATTCGTATGCTTCTGATTGATATAAGTAATTGACGGAGATCTTAACCTTTATATATAACTTTTATATCGGGTTTTCCATCACTAGTCTGATATGAGTTCGGTCTATACTGATTGAGATCTATTTTCCACCTAAATTGTAACCAATTGATTTAGATCATTTATTATGTTACTTTATTATCGTTACCTAGATTAAATTACGAAACTTAACCTATAAATTATTAAAAAATTAAAAATATAATTAATAATTATCAACGTACAGAACAGAGAGTTTTCATAGTCCTTTTATAATCAAACCGCGTGCCTTCATTTGTGAGAAATTTTAGTTTGATCTGAAGTGTCAGACAAGCTTTGAATCTAATACTTCACTTTTTCCCACGAGAGACGATACCTGTCATATTTGTTTCAAGGCCAACCTTACGATAAAAAGTATTCTGAACGATGCCCGCCCTCATCATTGTTTTGAAAGCTGGATGCGATGCCTTACACCATTTCTTTTTGACTTTCATATGTTAGAATTATCTTATTATTCCCAATAGTTAGGTATTATTTATATTAGAACAATTTAAATATTATTAGCAAAATATCTAAATAAAGAGAAATAATTTATAGTACAAAAGTAAATATTAGAATATATGAAAATTATAACAAATTGAAATATGACTCTAATTAGTTTTTTTTTTTGAACAATAACGCATACGCTCAGCGCATATTATTGAAATCCAATATTAAAACGTCATACAAAAAAGAAGGAGGACATACTCCCCATTCGAAACTAGACACAGAATTAGCCGCCCTAGTTATGAAATGAGCAACTTGATTCGCTGATTTTCTAAGTTGGTGATATTAATATAGAAAAGTTGAAGTTCTTCATAAAAATATAACTTGGGAACTTGAATGGCCCTTTAGTGTTACCCCTTAATCCTTATCGTGATCCATTAACTTTAATTTGGCCTCCACACCAAATCCCTACTTACCCAAAATTTGAGGCCTAGCTGCTTATTAGTCATTTCTAGTACATGAATCCTCTCTTTTATAAGGAGGGACATATCCTTTGTCAATAAAGGAAGCAACTAGAAGGCAACCGTACTCTCTAACTTCCATCACATTTGGAACAGGATGCCCTCAAGTCATTCAAAGATTTGCTTTTCTAAAGTAGGAGAATTATGCCTAGCAATCTGTACCAGAACAACAGATAGATTGTCAACATTCTTCATTGTTATCTTAATTGCCTCAACTGTAGAGGTTGTATTGGACTTCAATTCTGAAATTTTGTTTATGTGAACAATGTCATTTGGTTGCGAAGATTTTGGATTATTGTTAATAGGAGAGTTAGATGAAAGTGAGGCTGCCCCCTTGAGATTCTCAACTATTTGGAATACAAAACCTTCATTCTTTACTATGGTAGAGACTTCTTTCTTTCCATGTACACAACATCAGATCCCACTAGGTGTGTCAAAGTGTTAGTGTCAAATTGGAATTTGGGCATGCTAGGAAAATATTCTCTTAAAATTTATACATAACTTCTTCTCAACGATATAAGTGGGCTTTATGCCTACAAGCCAACGAAGGGATTAGTCACTGGGTCCACCGATAAACACCCTGGTCTCAGACCAAAACAAATATAAGTGGGCTTCAAAAAATTTAAAAGATGAAATTCTAAACTACCAAAATGTTAAAATATATTGAAAATGGGGTTGAACTAAAGAAATAATATGATTTAAATAGATAGGAAGTATAAGTTTGAGAAGAAATTTAATTTATATTAGTTTGAATCTTTTCTTAATTCATGATTTAAGAAATTATGTATTTATAATAATTGAAGACAACATATGATAAAATTTATTTTGAATACAAATTTGAATTAATAATTAAATTTAATTTACTAATTTCAAAAATAATGAATTAAAGCTATTTTGGATAGATATGTGTGCAGTCTAGTATTTGAATATGACCCACGAGATCTCCACCCACTCACAATTATTTTTTATATAATAAGTCATACAACAAACCAAATCATAAGGCTAATTTGAAATCCACATTCTTGTTTATAAGTTGGTGATGTGGTTATATTAATGAATAAATTAATACAAAATGAGTTATATTACATACGATGGACATGTATTATTTATATATGAATAATTAAAAATTATTGTTATTTCATATTAATTATGATAATTATTTATTATTATGAGTTTTGGAGATAAGGTTGATGTAAACTTATAAAGTATATAGTGTAATATAACAATATACTATTTGGTAATTTTAAAAAAAAATCAGAAACTATTTTATAAATTTAAAAAATTACCCCAAATAGTCTCCGATATTAACATGTACCGGTACAATAATATACCGGAACTTAATCCAATATCATGATTGGTACGATATTTACAACTTTAGTTGATAGCACACTGGCAAACATATTATTAGTTGATAGCAAACTGGCAACGAATAGAATATAGATATTATCTGGCAATCCTCAAGAGAAGGGAGATGTAGTTTCGCTTTGTACCAGTTGTTTTATCCTACTGCATATGAGCTTACGCTGAGTGTCCGTTCTTTGATAGATTTAATCAAAACAATCCTTTTATCTATACAGCTTAACACAAACAAAAGGACAAGGACAACTACTCTTTCCACGCAATTCTTGTTCTTATTCTTTATTTTTAAAAGGTTAGATTAGTATATTTTATCATTATAACAAGTATGATTGGAAGTTCCTATATTTCTTGTCTCTTCATAGTCCCAATCCCTTACGAACACTGAACACACCAGTTTAAGATCATGTCAACAATCATGCTGCTGGAAGCTGCCTATCTTGCTAGCAACACCAATGAAAGTTAAAATTTCTTTCCCCATCAATAGCTAATATGTGGTTCTACGCAGCAGCGAAGCTACATAGAAGGGAGGGTGGGCATAATTTTTTTAAAAAAGAAGATATATATGCATATAGAGGTTGCCCACCTTAAAAGAATGTCGTTGTCTACGGTGGATTGGATTAAAAAAAAACTATATATATATACTTTGTCCCCCCTGAAATAAATTTCTGACTTTGTCATTGCTTCTACGTAGTAAATTACTTATTTTACAAGATGATCATGACAGTTTGATTCATACTCACTTCGAAGGAAAACTTTAAGAGTATGAGTCGTAAAGTTAAAGTTGATGGGTGAGATTTATTCGAAAATTACATATTATGTTAACATATCTTCTGTCATCATGTGTGGATAAACACAAACACATGTATCATAGATTTACTAACAAATACGACATACTATAAAAAAACAAGGATTGTGCAATTTGAACTCAAAACCTAGAATCCAAAAGCTGTTGATTTTGAAAAGGGTGTTGGAAAGGTGAAAAGCCCGTCAACTTTTCATCTAAACTACCTCAACTTTTACAGTGGTCATAGTCAGGACGATAAATTAAACTTAATGGAATAGCATCGTGCGACAAAGTGAAACAAATCAAAAGATTTTATCTAGCATTACATTACTTACTACTCCAACGTACGTAATGTTCTCTATCTTACTACTTATTTATTGTTAGTTTAAACATCGTAATAATAACATAATAATCTATTGTTGATACTACCATACACCCATTACTTAATCCCATCAAAACATGGCCCAAGTTCTCAATAATATGTAACAGGCCCTGAAAAGAAAGTGCTAAACAATTGGTTAGGATCCAATCCTACGTATAACCGAATAATTACGAAGCGTTTTTGTTTGATTTTCTAAAATTTAAGATTACTTTAAATTCTATAAAATAATTAACTATTAAATTATAATAAAATATAGACAGAAAGGAATAGATGGATCTATTGAAGGGAGCAAACTTGCCAATATCAATTAGCGGATAACATTTTCAATCATATTAGAGCTCTGGTTATTGCCAAGGAAGTAACACAGGAACTCACAACTCCTATGCAATCACGTTGGAGGCTTTAATACAAATTTTTGTTTATATAGTTTAATCGGTTTATGATTTAGCCATTGTATTGGGTAACTTTGGATTCCAACATGGAATCCTTCCTTTGAAGTTGTACATAGTTTTATCATAGTCAATGAAATTTATTTAAATTTAAAAAAAGTATGAGTCGTAATTCGTACTTTATTCCAAAGTTTGACTATTTTCTTGTCATAGCCCTTGAACCGTTTATGAAATTATGTCATCTCAACCATTACAGCCACATAATTGTTCGACCTCTAACAGTATCCACAAAACATGTCGAGAACTTCGTAACTATTACAGAGAAGGTTAGTCAAGAAGTGCTAGCCCCCTTAATGCTTAAGCCTATATATAATAGGTTTTGGACATTATAATAATTTGATTTCAATTAAACTTTAATTAGAATTATAAATAATTCTAATTAAATACTAATTATGCCTAAATAAGATCCAATATCTAAGAATTTCTGAAATCAATTCTAGTCGAGAATAATGAAATTTTCTTCCTAATTACTTTAGGGTGATGGATCCTATATTCTTCACATAATTACTTCCATATAGTTTATGCTTTATCCATTGACTCCTGACTAAGTTATCCTTAACTAGAATATGTCATAAGTAGTATCAAACATAGTAATCCCTATATACGATAACTTTGGAGATCTCAAGTCAAATGATCACTTATATAATAATCACAATGAGAATTTTCATAGACATACAAGTAGTGTACCAAATGGATTTTTTCATTTGATGTCAGTTTAGTGAACTTATTCTCTAACAAGTACCTACATATTTGTTTAAAATACTTCATTCATATTGAAAAACATAACGTGAAATAGTATTTTTATGCTTTATTAATGTTTAGTCTTAATAGAATAATGACCTGAAACATTTTAGGCATAATACATAATATAATATGAATATCATGGTTATGATCTCATCATAATTTCATTTGCAATATATATTTATTCCATGAACTTTATTATATACATTTGAATATGTATAAGATAAAAAAATGTCTTTAAATTATTTTTTACTAAACTACAACCAATTGATTGGTAGTAGGGCATACACTAACAATATCCTACTTGCAGTAATCCAATTGTTTAAGTATCTTATATCATATAACCATACAAAGATCATACTACTACTGGCACAGTGACTTAATGAGAGAATTCTACAAGATTCTCTATGGTGAGTACTTACTTAAATCATACAATTTTCATCTTACTTATCATTATAATTAAAAGAAACTGGCTAATACATCCTTGGATCTTTAACGAGACCTTAGCTCCTTTTACATGCCCAAAGGCTTTAGTGTTCCATAGTACATTATTATCTTGAAAAATGCAAGGAACTATATCAAGTTTATTAAAGAACTTATTGATCCAATTAATCATTTCCACTAAATAAAAAACGTATTGTGGCTTAATTAGTAACTATTACTACATTGAAACTTTTCGATCTTAAAATGATGCTATTTTAAGTAAAATAAACCTTAATTAGGACTTACTTCTAAAGTTAATATCCATATAAATTTAAACTCAAATATCAACTCATATATATAATAACGGATATCTTTAATACTTCACAAGTATTTGATATCTCAACTATTAAACATCTTTAATGCATTATCTATATACTTAGACTTTGAAATATTGGTAAACAACTTCCATTCTATCTCTATATATCTAATTTCCATAATTAAGTTGTTACCTTTACATAACCAATATGAATTATTCTTGGACAATTATATTTTTAACAATTGGAAAATGAATTATTGTTCTCTATGAGCAATGTCTCTACATACTCCCACTGAATAGGACAACTATACACTCACTATCCTTCTTATAGACATGATAAATTCATAATTATCTTTAAAACAAACTGTTAGAATTCATCATGAAAGTGAACTTTTCATTGTCTTGTAGTCTTTCAACTAAACATCTAATGCATCAATAAAGGCACTAGTTTTAATTGGATATATTGTCACGAGATTTGAATTTTTAAATTTCATCTTACTCCCGCTACTTATCTTAAGAACCATTCTACTATAAGTATACATTGAAACAAACAATTTGTACAATGGGTCTATAAGAATATATCTAACTTTTACATATCTTATAACTATTTATTGTCCAATTTAGTTCTAAACTTAGCAGATAATATATGCTTTAACTAAGCATCACATCTTTAAATCATTATTTTTGACTCTTTCAAAGACTTAGCGTTTTATATCTAATATGAAGTCTTGCTAATGGATTTAATTAGAAATATTCCTGCTGATGGATTTAATTAGAAATATTGAAGGTAAGTCATTGTACTAAGCATAACTATATAAGAAATAACTATTACATCATAAAATATCTTATATTTTATTTTCCTCCTTACATAAATCCAGACACTTGTGGAATTTTGTTATAAAGTTCTTCACTAAAAAATCTCATTCCTTATAGATAACCAAAAATTGTAAAACTCACCACATCAATCTTATCGAAGTGATTCATCATTCTCAATGTTTAATTTATACTTATATTTAAATAATTTAAATTTACATTTCGTTTAATATATATGAATATATCATATAAAGTCATTAGTATTTCTAATGAAATATAAGAATCATCCTTTTATGAATTGTTATTCCATCTAAATACATCACATATATACATTTAACAATTTAATACTATTATCATCCTTTTATCAAAGGTTTATTTGGTTATTTTTCAACTCAACAAGTTTCACAATTTTTATACAATTAATAATAAAAAGGATACATATATCTCTATATGTAACTTTATGATTCTTGTTATGTTGATTTAACCAATATGACATAAAAGGATAGTCTCGATTATTTAATTTTGCATTCTTGCCACTTATATTAAGTATAAGTCTCTTTTGATCCAAAACATACAATATTTTTGTGTAGATGTAGATCAACTACTTTTGCTCATCATTGTTTTTCTTGTCATGCCTTAAACATTGTAATAATGTTGAATCTAAATTTAGTATCAATTACTCATAAGTTCAAACTAGAAATATATATGACCTTTATCATAATACGTTTAGGCAAGAAAATTCATGCAACCGTTTCTTCTAATAATAAATATTGTCTTTTTGTAGCAAAGCCTTTAATTGATGTCAATGTTTATGCTTTTAATAGGTTATATTGAGTGGAATAATTCCATCAAAGTACTATACCTTTTAGCTCTACTCCATGCAACCTCTTGCATGCATCTTGCTATCATGATATTGGTATACATCTTATATGTTGTTATCAAAGATTATGAGATAAGTCAACTCAAAATGTTATCACATTTTGTCATTATATGATATTGACATAACTCTACAACTTTAACATAAGATCCTCAATAGGGATAATTGTAACATTGCATAATGGACATATAATTTTTCAATGAAAAATTTTAGAATCTTCTCAAATATAATCTATGTCCAAGAAATTAAGTTCATTAACTTAGTAGCAACTAAATTAAACAAGGTGAATTCCACTGATAACAAAATATAAAATGTAAGAAAAGCAAGTGTTAGTTTTATGCCATAACTACCAAAGAAGATAAGGTCTCTAATCATTTATTTAGTTACTCCCACTATTTTATTCAAAATAATAGCCCTCAATAATATTAAGAAAGATTACTTTAATCTCTTTAGTGAGCTAGGATCCCATTCAAATTTAGTTAATCTTGAGTTTGCTCAATAAACCAATTAAACTTAAATTAGGTAGATAACAATTTTATTAATCACATCTCATGTGATTCCTAGATCTATTAGGTGATAACTCTTGTCAAAACATATCTTATATTTTATTCCTAACCTTGCTTTTAAATTCATATGATCATGATTGTGCTCATCCAAATCACACAAATTTAGTTAGATAGGTTTCACTATTATAAGACTAAATATATTTGAGTTAAAGTGGCCTTAAGTGTAACATACCACTCTCCTGGGACATGTACCTGACATTCAAGAGAATATCCGAGCATATACCCCACGAGAATGGTATGTTAAAACAATCATGTTATTGTATTCAAGACATCATACATAACACAAATGATTCAAAGATCGATTCTTTCCATTTCATTCACAAACATAAACATTCATTATGTTATTACACTCATATTTCATGTATATATATTCTAACTGGACTTTTCAGAACCACCTGACCAGACCTTTGAGCCATTCTTGTTTCCAAAATTGACAATACTAGCTTGCTACTAGATTGCCTTAGATGCTAGGTCTTCTCAGTATTCTAAAAATAAATGTTGCAATTTTGATGAGTTTGTGAACTCAGTGAGTGAACCATCATCGATGTACTTACTCAAGTCAGAATAAAAATATCACAGGTATATAACCAAGGTCACAAGTATACCACATTACTTAGAATCAATTCTTATTTAACATATCATTTAGTTTGTATATCAATTCACAATACATATTTCAATAAGTTCATCATGATCTACAGACAATTCTTATAATCACATCAGAATGATCCAATCACTTATCTCAAGCATGCATATCATCAACCTATACATAAGCATTGTATACCACTACATCAGCACAATTCAGTAATTCTCCATAACCATTCCCATGATAATAGATGTATATAAATGCAAATGAACATGTGACTCCACTTTCATTTTATTTGTTGTGACCGAGCGCCTATTTAACTGTCCCGTACCCATTGTAGATACCGGGCTTATTTCATAACAGCCCCATACCCATTGCGGATACCAGGCTCATTAACAACTGAGCTTGTGGCTCTTGTGCACATTTCCTGAGCTGTAAGCTCTTTTTCACATTGGCTACTCTAATCACAATTCCTTTATCTGATCATGTATAACAATGTAGTGAAATGCATCAAAGCACATATTATGCTAACAATGCCCTTCATTCAATGTGCATAGTCATTTATCACATTCATCGGACCTAAGTCCGACATTCAACACTTCGTTGAGTACACATTTCATGTTGCACATACAATTTTGAAACACTTCCAATAGAGTCCCGAATATCAAACTCCTTAGACTATCAATGTCTGGAATTATCAAAATCAAAATCATATCAATAACAGTTCAATATCTGGAAATTAACCAAAACAATTCAAACAGAAGCACATATATAATTAAGATTGCACATCTAGGTCAACTCACAGTATGCTCTAGAATAGCTATTGCCTTGATGATCCGGCAAGTTCTGGACATTGACGATCAATTTGTGCCTCTATATCATGTAATACACATACATTTACACATTACTAACTTGTTTAATCATATGAGTACTCAATCATGCACATGTATATGTGTTATGTTCAATGCATGCTCAAATGACTATCCTGGGTATGTATCCTTAATCACAAGTCTTGATCATCCATTCATTATAACTTGTATATATCTAGTTTACAATTAGGTTTATGCCTTAAGTAAATTTGGTTACCCTCAATTCATCAATCCTTTACTAATGCTTTACATTCACACATTTTCCCCAATTCTCATTCATTTATAATTGATTCACATTGTTTATATTCTTTGGATCACATTTGTATTTATAAGAACATCCTTATTCCATTAATAACTCATACTTCTCAAACTCATAGAAATTGATATCAATAATTCAATCGTTAAGTTATAACATCAATTAACAACCTTAACTCATCAAACACTTAACCAATTGATTCAACATCAAACTAAGTTCATTTTAAGCCCCAATTAAGTCCAAATGCACCAATATATAGTTTCTTATCCTTGTATGATTCAACAAGAATACAAAACACAATGTTTCCTCACTTCCAAGCATTTCCACAATCATGGGAAGGAACCAATACAATTCCCACAATCGTGGGATGGGTGAACCAAAATTTCGCCTTCACTTTCCTTCAACTTTTTTTTCCAAATTTTGACATCTTCATGATAGTTCATCAATTATACCTCAATTAAACTTTAAAAATACTTTAATTCCTCATCAATTCATCTCTAATTCCAATTCAAAATCGTTTAATTGGTATATGTAACCCTAACTCTTTCCCATTTCAAGAACACTACACTAGCACTTTTTCTTTAGCATAAATTCACCTTCAATACACTTCAATTATCAATCTAATTCATCCTTTAAACAACCTATAACCTAGGCTTTCCATGTATCCAAAATCATCAACCCTATATGCAATCCAACCTAACTCATCCCTAATCAATCATCATGAATGTTATGCTTACATATGTCTAAATAGGGCAACCAATTGCTTACTTGTTCAAATCAAAATATCCTCAATTAAGAAGCCAACAAGGCCTCCCAAGCATTCAAGCATCCACCAAAAGCAAGATGGAATAAAGGGGGTTTCAATTATAAGATGAAGGCTGCAGAATTTTGGTAAAATTCAAAGTTATAGAGGTTGTGTGAGAGTGTCAATGGTGAGAAGGAAGGAGGAGAGAGCATGTGACCAAAGCATGAAAGAGGATGGTCTTTCAATTGTGAAAATCGTGAGGTGCAAGTGTGTGGTGGAGAGGTGGGATATATGTCATGCCAAGTGTTATGCTAAGACCTAGCTATGTGTCTCATCTTTCACTTGCCAATTATCACTTAATGTTTGGTCTATATGTCACTTATTTTCCTAGGCCACTTGTCACTTATGTACTCAAGCCACTTGTCATCCAATTAACTAAGACATTTGTCACTTATTCCCATTACCACATGTCACCATTTCATAGGCCTATTCAACCTAAATTTCCATATATCAATTTATCTTGCCCTTTAACATTTTTCCTGGTTTAATTCACATATCACCTCACCAATCACTTAATTGTAACAATAAATTCCCAATTCACTTGTGAGATTCCATATCGATTAGAGAGGAGAATGAAGTACGCCTTATAAGGGTACGAATACCTCTTCCCCATAGACACGTTTTTTCAAGTGCGAGAAGAGCAAAACCGTTAGAGCCTTGGCCTGATGGGCAACCCAAAGCGGACAATATTTGTGGGAGGGTGGTCTGGACTGTTACAAATAGTATCACAGTTAATTCCCGAATAGTTATGCCAGCGAGGACGTTGGGCCTTAAGGGGGTAGATTGTGAGATCCTGCATCGATTGGAGAGGAGAACGAAGTATGCCTTATAAGGGTACGGATACCTTTTCCCCATATACGAGTTTTTCCAAGTGTGGGAAGAGCAAAACTGTGAGGGTCTTAGCCCGATGGACAACCCAAAGTAGACAATATCTGTGGGCGAGCAGTCTGGATTGTTACATCACTTCTTATAATCCATCAAAGACAAATTCAAGACATAATTGATACACAATTACATCATAATCAGTTAAAACCTTTCATACCTTGGGATGTGTCAATTGAGTTCATATACTATTTTTGCAATTTCTCTAAGTCATGATTCATGTGTGTACACAAATGTGATCCTCTAAGTCATGATTCATGTGTGTACGCAAATGTGATGCATGCAAATGAAATGCATTTCATGTATTTTCATATGATATGACTCAATCTAACAGTTAAATCCTTAGGTATAAAAACGGGCTATTACATTAAGTTTGCTCAATAAGCCTCGTAATAAACAGAACTTTGGTTTATCTTTATAACAATGGAAGGTGACAATCATGTTCTCAATGTGTATTTAATATTTTAACAAGGAATTTAATTTGATTTGTCTCATCAAAAATAAAATTTCATAAATTAATATCATTTATATAAAACATGCAATTTAACATACATCTAATACAAATATATGTATATATCAAACATACAAATAAAGTACGTAACTTATGCACTCATAATCAAATTATAAGCATAAAATATCAAGCTTTGTTTAATTTTAGTTATTGATCTTTATAATCTAAAATAATATTTCTAATTCTTTGAAAAAACTAAATTAAATTAAACTCATTGTTTCCTAAATAAATTAAAATTCTATTTCAAATAGAGATTTAATATGAATTGAAAACCATTTCCAATTATATTGACTCCTTTTAAAAAATTAATTGAAATTTTTTTAAATCAATTATACTTCTTACTTATTATAACTTAGAAAAACTTCTTTTTTTAAAATTCAACAAGCAGGAACTTCTAATCTAAATAGAAAACTATTTCTAATCTAATTAGATATTATTTTTCCTTAATTAGAATTGTATTTTCTAATATTTGAAGGAAACTACTTTAAAAAATAAATAAATAAATATAAATTTAATTAAGAAATTCCTTTACATTATTTATTTAGAGATTAACTTATTAATTATTTAGAAAAGCTTTCTTTAGAAAACTATTTTAAAAGATATTAAGAAAGCTCAAATTTCTAGAAAACTATTTTAAAAGATATTAAGAAAGCTCAAATTTCTTAATTAATAAATGAAAACACTCTTCAAAATTTAACCAAGAAGAATACTTCTTCTAATAAATCAAAAACATATTATTCATACATAAAGAAACAATTTCTAAATAAATTAAATAGTAATTCCCTAAACAAATAAAACCGTAAATTTAATTTATCCTAATCAAATTGAAATAAATAAATTTAATTAAGAATCACCTTTCTTAATTACTTAATGAAATAATTTTTAAAATTTAAGGAATCTAATTAATTAATTTCAATCT
>JANZXV010000009.1:1443748-1462477 GCA_027576455.1 Erythroxylum roigii
AATTGGTGAGTGTAATTGTAAATTTTGAATTCTGGTGAATCTTTAGGAATAATTTTCGAAAGTGTTGATTTTTATTGTACTAGAAAAAATGCCAAATTGGCAAGTAAATTATGTATTGAAAATAGAAATAGGAATCAATTATATTGGAAAATTGTTAAAAATGACTCTGGAAATTTTGGTTATGACTTAGAAATTTGTGAGAAGATGATACTGAAAAAAATTAGAGACAAATTGGAGTAAAGTTGAATTGTGTTAAATCATCTAGGAAATGAATCTTTAAAACCTTCTAGAGTTTGTCATTAGTTGAGTCTTGTAACCAACTTCGTCTGATTTCATCGCCATACGTAGATGCGTCCACTTCGTCTATGTCTTGCTTGGATGCGTGTACTTCGCCTATCTTGCTTGGACGTGTGTACTTTGTCTGCGTCTTGCTTAGACACGTGTACTTCGTCTGTCTTGCTTAGAGACGTGATCACTAAGGTGATACACTGGGTTTAATAAAACCCTTTTGCAGCAACTCCTGTAGTTGAGCCTTCAACTCCTTTAATTCAACAGGTGCCATCCTATATGGAGGAATAGATATAGGAGCAACACCTGGAACTATATCAATGGTAAAATCTGTTTCTCGATCTGGAGGCAAGCCAGGTAACTTAGCGGGAAACACATCCAGGAATCCCCTAACCACAGGAATGTCCAGCACATTCTGCTCAGCTTTAGTATCAATGACGTGGGCCAGATAGGCCTCACATCCACCCTGCATCAAATCCAAGAACTTCTTCATTTTTCAATCCAAGTAGATCTTGGCATATAGTTTTCTTCGAAGACCCTTAGGAAGTCTTCCCACTTCAGGTGGCAAGGCCTGGTGAAAAAAATGACTGAATGTTTGGGTTACCAACAGTTCTAACTGTTGAAGATATGTTTAAAGCTTATATTTTTGGAGTTCATAGGAATATGAGATTAATGTATAGTTCTAATTGACTACAGGCATAACAATCATTATCCTAATGATATCATTGGAATACGGTATGAGGCATTATATGACAAAAAGAGTCATTCACCCTTACATTGAATTGAATCAGGTCAAAAAAAGAGAGAGTTAAAGACCATAATAGATGGAAGGTGTTGAGGAAAGTGAAATTTATATGTATTAAAAAATTAAGTGATTCAAGAAAGATAGTGAGTTAAGTGGATCAACATCGAAGTTAAGGAATATAGTGAGATATACCTAAGAGTTAAGTGTATTAACACTGAAAAGATATGACTTATCAAGCAAACGATAAATTGTTTCTGAGGGTACCACCTTGGTAAGGTGTGCTCAGATTAGGAAAAAGGATAAACTAAGCTCGAATTGTATTGGTCCACATGAAGTTATTGAGAGCATAGGACTAATAACTTATGAGTTGTATTATCAATAAAGATGTCTCAGAATTATAATGTGTGATATGTGAACATGATGAAATAAGTGCTTCTAAATGTGATCTTTGAATGCCGGACTAGTTACGAAGAAAAATGTGAACATGCATATGAATGAAAGAATGATTCTCAACTTAAATGTTGAATTCCGGACTAAGATTCGATGACATGTGAAAGTGATTGATTGATTATATGTGATTGATACATTCCATTTCATGAATGCATGAAACATAAAGGCAGTTGTGACCAGAGTCGCCAAAGAAAAAGAGCTTAAAGCTCGATATATGATAAGAGCCTCAGGCTTAGTTGTGAATGTACCCGGTATCCACTAAGGGATATGGGACATTATCTGATTCAGCTCGGAATTCACTAAGGGATATGGATCAGTGAAAAAGGCACTCGGTCATAACAAAGTAACAAATTGAAAGTGAGCCTCATAAGCATTGCATATGCATATGATATGTATGATTTAAATAGTTTGAATGATTTCTGAATGTGAAATATGTCTGAAGTGAGTCTGAAATGAATGTGATTTTATGAATTGTATGTGTTATGTGATTGAGTGAGCCATCGATGATGGTCACACATTGAGTTCGCAAAACTCATCCAAAATTTGCAATATTTTTCAGGCTCAGAAGAGTTATCCCGTTGGACAAACAGGAGTATAGCCACTGCATTCATGTAAGAGATAGAGGTCGGGATCAGTTTGCGTCTGCGTTAGTATTTTCTTATTTTTATATCAAATTGATCTTCCGCAATTTTTGTAACAGGTATATTTGAATATTCGGTTTTGTAACAACTTTCCAAAGTGGAAAGATTTGTAAATGAGATCGATCAAAGTGTAATAATAATTGTGTTTTTGATGTTTATGAAATAAAAGTACGAGCTCGAATTTGAATATTGATTTCCGCATGCGTGTAAAAATAAATTAAAAAAATTTTTACTGAGTTTTCGAGAGTTTGACCGTTCTAGCATGCCACCCTTGCGGGATTTGCACTCGAGCATCACTTAGGATGTCGGGTATGTGTCTTGAGAGGGTGGGGTGCTACAAACAACATGAACAACATTAAAGGTCAGACTCCTTAACACCTTACTAACAACAGTTTCATTAGTAAATATTTCATCGTAGGACTTCATTTGGTTCACTATTCCAAACACTCTGGACAAGAATTCGTGCACTGACTCTTTGCTTTTCATAGCTTGTTGGGACCCCGCCCTCGTGATTCACGTACTCGACATCCTAAGTGACATCCGAACGCACATCCCACAAGGGTGTCGTGCCCACACCAGTCAAACATAAAAAATAAACTCATTTCTCCTATTTCAGAACATATTTTGGAACACTTCAAACTAGAATTACAATATGAATTCTTCAAACATTTGTTTTCCATTGTCTTAAGTTTCTAATAACATCAAAATCATTCAATTTGGTTCAGAAATCTGAAAGTTATAGCCCAAACATTTTCAGACTGTTATTAAACTGAAACAGTTCACCATACTCAATTTCCATCTAGAAATTGAAATTCTTAAAGACTGAATTAAGACTTGATTTCTTCATACAATTTGTAGTTCCATGTCTCTAGTTTATTTCAAAACATGAATCATCTCATTTGGAGCTCTATAGATCATGACATCATCAAAATACTGAAGTATGTTCAGTAAAATAAAAATATCCAATTCATACTCTTCCAACCCATACCCTTACTTTGATTCAATCAATCTTTTTCAAATCAACCCCAAAGGCTACCACTTTTTATAGATAGATGCAAAAATACATTAGAAATCTATTGGTTCAAGAATCACTTCATTTGGAGGTCGGAAGAAGAAGTTATGACCAAAAGAATCTAACATGATTATTTCCTCAATTATATTGTACTTGTCTTGGGAAAATTGGGATAATTTTCACTAGAGATGTCAGATTAAGATTGTCTTAGTATGGGTTCAAAGAGGAGTTCGAGATCTACAACTTTTGTGAAGACCTCAAAGAGAGATTTTGCCATTTAGAGGGTCAAATCTCGAATTTCCAAAAGGGTAGACAGGTCAAATGAAAGAAGTCAGTCTAAGATGAATCAGATGAAGGCTTGGTCAAAGATGTATTAGATGAATGGTCAAGAAGCATCAGACGAAAGGTTTGGTCAAAGATGCATCAGGTGAAGGCTTGGTCAAAGATGCATCCGACGAATGGTCAAAGATGCATCAAATGAATGATCAAAGAAGCATCAGACGAAGGCTTGGTCAAGGAAGCATCATCACTTATAATAATCATATCTCTTAACTCCGATGTCCAAAAATTGCATACTTTATACCATTGGAAAGCTAAGATGATAAACTACAACTTTCTAGAAGACAACTTTGCCTCATTCAGCCCAGATTAATACAGTTTTTCCTTAAAGTTAGAACACATATTTCGACACCTATGGAAGGTTTGAAATGCAATATTTTGAGAATCACAAGCAAAACACAATCATATTTCATTAATATCAAAAAAATAAGAGTCTTACAAAGCTTTAAAGGGCATTTTAAGCCATAATACATCAATATCTCCAACTCCCAAAATACAAAATATACATGAACATTAATTTGCTCAAAATACAACTAAAGCCTTGTTCTTTCAAAACTATCTTAAAGTACAAAAAGATGCATAATCGGAGTGATGCATTGTCCCTTGGTTACTTAATCTCATGCTCTTCACCTGAAGATGGGACGGAATGGGAGGGGGTGAGCTTAGAGCTTGTGGGTAATAATTTTATAACCGGTAACAAGTAAAACCATTGAAAAAAACATTCACATTGATTTATAAAGCACATATTTCTCAAATTTACAACCAAAATCACAATAATGCAAATCATGTATGCATCAATCTTGCCAACATATCATGAGCACATAAACACATCAAAATGATTTGGGAGGTCCATAAATAGAACGAACTAACACATTCTCATATAATGGTCCTGTGTAGCCGTGAACAGAATATACTATCACAATCCCACTTAATAGTCTTGCGTAGTCGTGAACTTATGGGAGTCCATGAAGGAACTCCATACCACTAGCGAGCAGGCGGGAGAAATCTTTTGTCAAAGTGCACTTGACTTAACTTAGGGGACCACCATAAACCCACATAACATGTAAACTTGTTGCCCAAAGTGGCACATTTTCAAAAACTTGATTTTTCATAAACATAATATCTTTTCAAAATCATTTTCATTGTTCATTTCATAATTCAATAACACAATTCATATACCATACATGTAACACTTCCTCAATCATTTAAAGAACAATAAATGCATATTCAAAAAAGTAGTTGCAACCATTTATTTCCATGTCTTAAAAAAAACCAATAATAGCTTATTAACTCAATTATAAAAATGTAACCCACCCTGAATTTTCTTGCTTTAAACTTGCTTACAATGCCTCTCCTCTTGCTCCTCTTGTCTTGCTTGATTCCCCTTTTGTAGACAAAAATCCCAAATTCAAAAGGGTTGCAAAAATGAAAACCCACAAAGCACATTTACTAAAATTCATGCATTTCCTAAACTTTATGAACCAAAACCCTTTTAAAATCCAAAGTATTAAAATTGCTCTTACCTTAAATCTTCACCAAATGAAGAGATGTTTGGCCCAATTTCAAGCTCTTATCTTCCTCTTTCTTTTCCTCTTTTTGAACAACTTCAAAAACTCTCTAGAAAACTTAGAAAAGATGAAACCCTAGCCCAACTCTCTTCTTTTCTCCCAAACCACCGAAACTCTCTTCCTCTCTTCTTTGTTTTCGTATTTTCTCTTCTTCCTTCTCTATTTTCGTTTTTTTCTTCCTTCTCAAGAGTAAGACCACTCTTCTTTTCCCCAATCTTCCCTTAATGAGTGTCAAAAGTCCATTTTGCCCTTCATTTATGCCTTATGTCTTTTAATGCTTAAATGTGCTTTGTGCCCTTGTGCTTTGTGCCCTTCATTTATGCCTTATGTCTTTTAATGCTTAAATGGCCTTCGTGCCCTTGTTGCGATTTTCTCTCAATGTTTGGTCAGGTTACATCGGTGCCGGATTCGATTCCTTATACCCGTACTCTACCAAGTCCCACAAAATTTGGGACTTAAACAGGGTTGCCATTTTCAAACTCCAGAGATGATATTTTTCCCTTTTAAAGATTGAAATTAGGGGCTGAAATGATGGGTTAGTGCCATTGCCTGCTATGGTCAAATTTTTTCTTCTCTGAAATTGCTCAATTGCCTTCATTCACTCTCTGTTTTGCTGGTACTTGTTTTTGAAGAAGAAAATGGGCATCTCTCTCTACTTCTCTTTCTCTCTAACTTTTCTTTTTTTCCTCAAGCGTGGACCGAACTTGGTTTATTTTGTTGGAACAACTTTGATACTACAAATTGTAGGTAAAAGGGAAAAGAATAGAATATTCAAGGCAAAGTCAAAGACTCAAAGAAGTGGACATTTTACATCTAACATTAAAAAGAAGAGTACATCAGCCTTTACATAACAGTAGGAGCAACAGAACATAAAAGAAATTTAGGACCATAATATCACAATTCCATACACTAGCAAGATTATAGCTAACCACTAACTTATTGTGCTTAACCAATAAAAGGATCCTATGACCCACTAACTCAGCTAATATTTGAATCATTCATTCAACAATTGCTGTCCAAGAGATGACGACCCTAGTTTAGCATAAGCAGAAATAATTCCACTTAAAGTAAACCTATTAGGAATGTATTCAAACATGAGCATATCCAGAAACAAATCTATAGCCTCTTAGAAAGCATGATTGTTGAAATCTAGTTATAAGTAAATTCCAAGTGACCGTGTTCTTGTCAGGTATTTTATCAAATAACTTACATGCAGACTCAAAATCAACCTTCTAAGAATTAAATAAGGCAGGTCCCACAGGTTTAAAAATTATTTATATTTTTAATTTTTTTTAAAAAGCAGGCCCATATTGCCAAGTCAGATATAATGCCCTTAGAAGAAATAAATTAATATTAAAAATTATCAGGTCATCGCTGACCTGGCAAAAAACTGACGACTATTAGTTTTCCTTATTATAAGGTTATATTTAAACGTTTTCTAAATACTAAGGCCTTATTTGTGATCTCTGTCCATTGACATAAAAATTAGGGTCAAAATTGACCCTTTGGCTAAATTTAGTAAGTTATTGAACATGGAAGATACTAAAGAAATAAAAACTCAAATAAATAATTTTTACAAAATGAAAAATAAAAGTAGAAACAAGAATGTTTTGTTAAAAGTTAATTCTTTGTCACACAAGTAAAGGGTTGTCCAGTTAGAGTTTGGAGTCCAAGTAAAATAATTTACCTTAAAGCTTGAAGCATGAATCACCAAGTACTGCAATTGAGTAAAATAATTTACCTTAAAACTTGAAGCATGAATCATTGATCAATGCAATTGACTTTTAATGCAAAAAGAAAATGTTAGAATTGAATTTTACAATGAAAAGTTAAATTTAATAAACTATATGATCAAATAAAAATAATGCATTTGATGAATGTTTTAAAAATTAGATTGAAAATTATATTTACAAGATAAGAGGTTTAAGATTTAATTATTTAACCGGTAATAAAACAGATATATAATAAATATTGAACAAAATTAAAAGTTTGAAATAAGGTTGAAGAAAATGGCTATCCTTGTTTATTGAACAAGTGAAAGCTTAATTGAAAGAAATTATTAAATAAAAATTAATTTGTTTATTTTAATTATAAAAATTGATTAATTTATGAAAATTAATTGATTAATTTTAATAATAAAAATATTTAAATGAAAATTGCAATTTTTTTTCTTAAAATATTTGGTTCAACTATATTTTGTTATTGTTTACCAATTTTAAACAAATAACAAAAAAAAGAGAAAAAAAAGAAAAAACCAAGCAAGGTGGTTTGCTAGAACCGAAGGCTTATAAAAACGCCGCCACCAGGTTTAAGGTTCATTAATGGACCCAATTTGCCCAATTGATTCAAAGTGCGCTTCCCTAATTTCAGCTCTCCTCCATCCTTCTCCTCCTCCCCAAGTCCAGGCAATTTCTTTGTCTTTTTAATTGCTACTGTTTGTTCGTAGGTATTCTTTTTGTTTTCCCCCTTATGAATGGTCATTTTATATGTTACAGGAGTATTTTGGTGAACTTATATCCGCAAGGCAATGCCCTGGTATCCAAGTCAATCAAAATGGCGACTTTGGAAAGGGTACTACTGCTACTTGCAGTGTTATTGTGTCATTTGATGAATTTTAGTAAACTTTTCAATGTCCAAGGAAATACATTGTTCATCGTAACTAACTGATTCTTCATATTGATGTGGGAAGGCTTTCTACATGGGGGCAAGATTTGGGTTAAGTGTTTTTTTTTTTCTTTTTTTTGGGTCATGAGTCTAATCTCAAAGTTGCTTACTTGATAGAGTAGACAAGTGTATTAAAGGTTTAAGCTGCTTAATGACCCCAGTTGCAAAATCGACATTCTCAGGTGTCTATGCTAACAAGGAGTTTAAAGAAGAAGAACTTGTTTTGAAGGACCAAATGCTAGTAGGTCTTCAGCATCCTTCAAACAAGGTCTGGTGTGTTTGACACAAGTATTTCTTTTATTTCCTTTATTTATATATATTTTGCTTGAAGAGTGCTATTACTTTTCCCATAAAGCAAGCAGGTTTATAACTTTTAAACTTTTTGTTATTTTCATTTTGCAGATTGACTGTCTAGTATGTAGTTTTTGTTTCCGATTTATTGGCTCGATAGAACTTCAGATTGGGAGGAAACTTTATTTGAAAAATTTAGGTGTCTCCTCTAGTAATGGATGTGGTAGGGAAAGACACATTTCAAAATATCATTCCGCTGTTGGTTCATCTAGCGAGGAAGATGATTCTTGCATGGAATACAGTGCTCCCAGTAGATCTGGGTCTAAAGTTTCTCTGCATAATGGGGTTGCAGAATCATTAATGAACGGTGCACTCATACTGCCTCACTCGGACAAATTTTCCTTGCCCACTGTTGTTTCTTGTCCTGGAGGATGTGGAGAAAACTTCTACTGTAGGTAAGGCACCTTGGTGTTTTTTCATGCTCTCTCTCGCTATCTATCTTGTACATTGAAACTCGGGCAATAACTCGAGGAAATATAGTTAGGCCTTGTTGATACACTAGCTAGACCTAGGGCTATGTGTATGATTGAGATTGTGTCCCCCTTTGCTGAATAGATTTTCCTAATTTTGTCAATTCCATTTCTAATGGTGTATATCCAAACACTTTAGTACGACTAAAGGCAGCATTGACTTGAGCTTATGAAAAATACACTTGGTCTAATACTTCTGCTCACAACATGTTTCAATGAACATATTGAAAAGGTTGTGAGATTAATCAGAGTGCTGATATGTTTGGTGAAGTTACTATGTCACTAGAGGTTAATGACTTAAAGGACAACTAAAAGTATTGATCAGAAATAACACGATATAGATTCAAGCGATAAATAATGTCAAAATAGGAAGTTATTATGATTTGGGTTAAAATTATTTTTTCCCGATATCAGGTCTTTAAAAATTAATCAAACACATCAAAAACTGTTTTGTGTCCAAACCTTATTGCGGAACCCCAAAAGCTTTACTAATGCAATTCCAAGCACACACATAGGCATTGTCATCAGTTTGATAGTTTCTCTAATAATATTTGAAACTGCTTTTAAAAAGTCTTAAGTCATTATAATGTTGATAAACATGTTCAAGAAAGAAAAGAAATACATTTCATTAATTTTTGCTCACTTGGGGTCATGTACGAGGCTTACTAATTCTGGCTTATCAATTATTGGTGATTCATGCTTTTTTTTCCTCTGAACTTCAATGAAACCTATCATTTGCCTCTTTCAATATTAGGTGTCCAGATTGAACTAATCCCATTAATTGTGTGGCCAATATGGCTATGGTTGTAGCAAATCATGTGCAGAAGCAGATTGGAATTCTTCTCATTGCTTACTTTGTACTGGAGCAAGGTCACAATCACTATGTAAGGAGGCACTTTTGGGATTTATACAACATGCCAATGGTAAGGATTAAATTTCAAAATTATTTCTTCGAACAGATTTTTATTTCATGTTTTGATGCTTGTTCATTCTATTTTCCTTCCTTCAGAAACAAATGATATTTTTCTTCTTGCTGCAAAGGTATGCATTATTGACCTTTATTTGTAAAACTTTCCATTTATTATGTCCGTTTCCTCAAATGGGCAACTCTACTACTGATTTATCTTTTAAAGTGTATATCACAACTTTACTGCTGGTAGAAATAATCCTCATTGTTAATTTCCGTGTATATCCTTGTTTATAAACTTTTGGTGTAATATAACCTAAGTTCTATGATTGAATTTTATATTGCTGCTGTGAAAGATCTTTTCTTCCATGATCTGCGATATTGGGTGGCTTTGAGAATTACTTTAGGCTTCCATGGGGAAGAGAGAATAGTGGTAATTAGGTAAATAGAACCCCTCATTGGCATTTGAAAACCGACATCATATGAAGTATTACTACCATTTCTTCCTATGCTTTCATCTTGCTTTCAGTAGCAGCTATCATACTGCTGAAATAATAAGCTTTAGGTTGCATAAAATATGCACATAGTCGCTAAAGTTATATGAGCATGTTCCTGAATTATATAATACCTTATCACTTTACATCTTTCCTTTCAATGCATTGAATTATGAGTTCATTTAAGCTCCTGAGTTATTATATGAAAATAGTACAACTCACCCTTAAGATTTTCCTAAAAATTTAAGTAAACTCCTAACAATTTGACATTTGCAGGTATATGTTGACAAAACAAGCCTTATTTAGACAGATCTTAGTAATAGCGTCAGAACAAATTTTTATAAGGGCTACTTTATACTACTTCAGGGGTGCATTACTGAATTTTAATGTATTAAAGGGCTAATTTGCGAGTGTTTGGTAATGATAATCTAATATGTTAATGTCAAAATATTAGGTACTTATCCGTTAAAGATTTGAAATGTTAAAAGCTTATTCATATCTTTTGCCTATAAAAGGATCTGCTCAAGATATAACATTTTAATTTGAAATCAAATGTGTCGTGGTGATTTGAAAATTTTGTTTAATATGTGCTGCTAACGAGTGAACTTTTGTTCTATTAGAGAGTGTTGTCAAACAGCTTGATTATGCTACTAAAACATAGTCCACTCATATTTAACTGAATATTTTAGCATGTCAATTTCAGGCAATTTCATACACCATTATGAGGTATAGAAAGCTAAAAGCTGCTTATTTAAAACATCATGACAATTATTCTACATCAGATGAGATGCCTTTGCTTTTGGAGGCATGGAGGCCGATTTCAATTGGATACAAGAGAAGGTAAATAGTTCTTTTAGTTCTAGCTATTAGTGCTTTATTCATTAAAGTTTGTTGATGCTTATTCAAATGGATTAGTTTTGAATGATAAAATTAAAGGTTATTACTATTGATTCATTTGAGGTTATTCTATGGATTGGTTGGACTTTGGTTGATCATGCTGCTGCAAACAAAAAAAATGGCTTTTGAAATTTCAAGCAAACACTGGCTCAAACTGCATTTGATTTTTCAGGTGGTGGGATTGCATTTCATTGCCAGATGATGTTGATTGCTCTGATGAATCTGCTTTTAGGATGGAAATACGGGAACTTGCATTTGCAGTAAGATTTTGGAATGCATATAATGATATTAACTAAAACTTCTGATTAATCAGTCTGTTAATTGCTGCTGTCAGTATGGTCATAAATGGTTCATTAACTATGACTTAATGAGATGATATGATGTTAAATCATGCAAAATTGGTTATCTTGTGCAGTATTGCAACTTCCCATCTGTGATATGCACTTTGGGAGTTGCTCAACAAACCTATATCTTCTTTTCTCATCTTCCGAGTCCTGCAGAGTACTTATACAACTCCAACAATTGAAGTAATTGAACAACAATTTTTCATCAACAGCTGCAAGTAGTAGTTAAGATATGAATGCTTCAAGCATGCTAATAAAATTAGGCTTTTCGATTGCATTTTTATGCGTAGGTGAGTTTCAATGTTGAATGGCCACGTGATTGAAATTTCATCATTTTAAAAAATATATTTGCTAATCCTAGCTCATTTTAAAGATGTGGTTTATCAATCCTACCATATGCTTCCTCTTGTAATGCATCTTTGGTGAAACTGAATGCATGTTCCTATTACTTTCTAGAAAAAATTTCTAGGCCCCGTTGTCCTAATGACAATTTTGACTTTTGCAGTCATTGCAACTTCTGAAGGATGCTATCTTTGACAAAGAGTGTGAGCCATGTATCCATTCCCTAGTCTTAATTCAAGTGATGAATCCTTTTGAGAAGATATATCATTTTATGTCATATCTTTTATTTATTTATTTATTTTTGAAATCCTTGACATTTTAAAGTATTCTCTCTTGAGATCTATGGGAATATCATTGGCATGTTTGAGCTAAATAATCTGTAAGCCTCCCAATTTTATCAGCAAAGTTTCTGTAATACTTTGAAAAACTTAGAATAGTCTTGTTTCTTATAGATTTGCAAAGACGTGATAATATTTTGAAATTCAAAATTTTCAGTGATCTGGTTGTGGAATCTCCAGTGGAGGATTATTTTCTTTACATTGATGATCTACCACATCCTGACAAGGTTAGGAAATTGTCATTCTCTGTTTCTGACATTTTCAAAATTTAAAGTTTTGGTGCTTTTCCATGTTATTTGTGGCAGAAAAAGGCTGAGGAAATTACTCAACCACTTTTAGATGCACTTGGAGATGACTATTCAGTTTGTTGCCAAGGTATGATTACTAGTGGACCCTGCTTTGTCAGTGATGCTAAAGATTTTTTTTTTCATGTTCAATCATCAAGTTCCCTAAACATTTATGTTACATTTTTCCTCATAATGCTACTAGTTTAGTGATATTTGTTCAAGCGAATAGAATAGCCAAAGGCTGGACTTCTCATAAGATGTTTATGTAGCAGAAGACAATTATGATTTGCTTGTAAATGGAACTATTTACTGATGCCATCCTCGAGTCTGTTGGCATCCTTATATGATCAGGAGCTTAACTACTAAGTAAAAGCGTTCTTCTCATCCAATTGGACATGCAAAGTATGAAGTTTTAAGGTCTTAATTTTGTGCAGCGAGTACACAGAGAGAAGATAGCATTTGCACTCGCAGTGACACATTGTACTTTGAACCGAAATATTTAATACAAAGTTGGAATTAAACCTTTAGTTTCTTCAATCTAGTATCTAACCTGGCAGTCTTCAAACATCTATACATTCTGAAAGTGTAATGAGATGATTAAAATGTCCTGTTCCTGAAATGCAAATTTAAACTTAATTCTTTGAGCTATGACTATTTTAAGTTAGTTAAATTAAATGAAGACCTATGCCATCCTTGTTATCTGAAAAACACCGGGAGGTCTGAATTTCATTTTAGAGTTTCTTGTAGTTCCGTTTGTCCATATTTTACTATACAATTTATAATTCAATCTAATTTCATGTTTTCAATAAATTCTTTTAAGCAGAAAAGGTAAAAGTGAGTTAAATTGCTGACAGATATGTTGAAAATGACATTTTGCTGAATATCAAGTTATAGGGACCTATTGGGCTAAATTCAGTAAGGAAGCTTTTCAAGAAACAGCTAAACCAAAGTGGCTTAATGTAATTGATTCTTTATGTTACTCTTTTGCATATCGTATGGTGCACTTTAAATGGATGGATTGTCATCTTGTGCATAAGACAATTATTTTTAGTTTGTTTATTCTTTCCCTTCTGAAAGTTATTTGAGGGTATTTTTGTTTTCTCTTGATACATCCTTAAGCCCTTTTGTTTGTTATATATATATAAGTTAGTTGCTTGATGATCAGAGTATTGATCTTCAATTTTTTCCTAGGTACGGCATTCTATCCACTACAAAGCTGCATGAATCATTCCTGTTGCCCAAATGCAAAAGCTTTCAAAAGGGAAGAGGTATATTTAAAGAATGCTCCTACGTAAGGTGCTCTTTTGGATTCTGCCAAGAGCCGTTCATTTTTCCTTCACCAAAATGTGGGGCAGATTTCTGATGAAGTGCAGAGTGTTTATATTCTTTCATGATTATGATATTCTAATTTCGTATTTTCTCCATTGTAGGATAGAGATGGCCAAGCAACTATAATCACCGTCAGACCCATTTCGAGGGGAGAAGAGGTTATTTGATCAAATCTTGTATATGATTCTTAGTCCCGTGTATTAATTACCAGCAAAAGAAGAGCTTGACTATGCATATATACGTGATAACAGAATGGGCTGTAACTGGTCTTTTCAGGTTACCATTTCATACATAGATAATGATCTTCCATTTGAAGAGAGGCAAGCACTGCTTGCAGATTATGGGTTCAGATGCAGTTGTGCCAGATGCTTGGAAGAAGGATCAAGATAGCTGTGAAGAACAATGAGAAGCACTGGAAACAATAAACATAGAATTTCAAGCTTTGCTGACTGTATCACAGCCTATCACTTCGAATTTGTTACAAGTATTAACAATTTAGCAGGATTCATAAGCATTGGTGAGAAGTTGAAACAATGAGAAGCACTGGAAACAATAACGCAAAACATAGAATTTCAAGCTTTGCTGACTGTATCACGGCCTATCACTTCGAATTTGTTATAAGCATTAACAATTTAGCAGGATTGATAAGCATCGGTAAGAAGTTGAAGTTGCACCGAATTCAGGTACTCTGGGGCATAGTTCCTGATTCACATATCCTTACTATGTCACCTGTAATTGATTCCAATTTTTATCGGTAAAACCCTGTAATTAATTGCTTGGAATTTTTGATGTGTTAGACGACCGCAATTACATATTTATGAACAAACACATTTAAATAAAGTGGAGAATTGTCTCTCGATTGATGCCTGGATTAGATTGAAAATCTTTAGTCTTTTGCAATTCCAAAAGTAATTAGTTTCAACTTAGATTATGTATCAAGCTAAATGGATATGAGATTAGCCTAATTATAAATATATCAATATTGGAGATATGTATTTTAAGAAAATAAGTTACTTTCAAGAATATTATTATAAAATAAATGTGAGAAGTTACTCATATAACTCATATATGATGAGGATATTATAATGATAAAGAGTGTCATAGAGACATCTATTTTCAAAAGTACAAACTCTTATATTTTTAAACTAAATGAGTGCATATGGCTAGATTTGGCTCACAAAGTGCTAAATAAATGAAGAGGAAGTAATACAGTGCAACTAACCAAAAAAGATGTTATAATTATGACATATAGGCGACTATAAAGAACTTGAGAAAGTATAATAGTTTAAGAAAAAAAGAAACAAAATTTTCATCCATAGGAAAAGCAAATTTAAATAATATCACAAAGTCACAATTTACATATTGATGCATAAATTATCAATATCTTTTATATTGTAGTTCATAATGCAAAGTAAATATGGTCATATCATCAATATCATTAATAGCTGTAAATTTTGAAAGTCCTAAGATATGGGTAATGACATTTTGGGCATTATTTGTAATTAGACATCTTTGATTATTTGAGGAATATTATTATGCTGAATATTTTATCTTATGTGGGACTCTTTGAAGATGATATTTATTTGGGAATAAAAATCCTAGTCATGATAGGATTTAATTGAAATCAAATCACCATATTTTGACTAAGAAAAGATGCAGAGTTTTGGTGATTTTAGGACTCATCTTGACAGCCTATTTTGGGGATAATGACTATCTAAGGTAGCTGATTTTTTTGTGATTTCATCTATACTAGACAACTGATTTTATCTGCCTAGAGCCTGAATTTTCAAAGTTGATTTGTGAGGGACAAACGTACACAACATGGTGACTTGATAGCTGGAATTTCATTGATCAAAAACTATTTTTTGTGAGTTGATATTTGTGTGATTATGTCCCTATTTGTCGAGTGTTTTTCTCTAAGGGCTATGTGACTTTTCTAGGCTATCTTCATTGTTGTTTATGTGGCGAATAGCTCCAACAATTTTTATGTAGTTGCAACTCTTGTGTTTATGATGTTTCGTGATGAAACATTTTTTGATTTGAGGCGTTTTCTGTCTATTATACATTGGATATTCCAGTGACGATATTGAATGTGTACAACAGATTTCTTGATGGACAACTTCCTAATCATTCGTTGAAAAGTCACATTGTTAGGGGGGGAGTTTTTTTTTTTCTCAAGTGTCTTTATTTATGTCCTTATTGCTTTAATCACTTGAGTTGTTTTATTTTCTCCTTTTTATTATCAAACATTGTTGAGAAAATCTTCTGTTGAGGTTAGCAAGAGTTGGTTATGTTATTAGGTGAGATTTACTTTCATGGGTGGTAAGGACGAGGGACAACATCAAGGTTAGGGTGAGCTGGCTCAAGGCCCCAAATACGCAGGTAAGGTTTGCTGAACAGCGTTGCTAATCTCGAGTGTTGATTTTCTTAATTTGTTTTTATTTTTCTATTTTTGTTTGTGTTAGAAAATTTACAGTTGCTAACATAGTTGCTTTATATCAAACAACCACAAATACAATTCATAGTAACTGCAGCTGAAATCGAATTTTGCGAAACTACTTCCTTTCAGATTTTCAGTTAGTATCCGAGCGAATTTCATTGAATCAGAACTTTGTACGTCAAGTTAGTGTAGATTCGTGTTTCGTAAATATGGTTGTAAGAGAAGGGACATCAATCATTAGGCCTCTGTTACTATATGGTTCGAATTACTTTACTTAGAAATCAAGAATGAAAGTATTCATTCAAGCACTAGGAACTATGGTATGGAATTCGGTGTTGAAAGGTTGGACACATCCAATGATGATTGATGAAAAGAATGAAGCAGTACTTAAAGATCCATCTGAATGAACAAGAGCTAAAGAAGAGGGAGTGCTTGGCAATTCTCATGCATTGCATGCAATCTTCAATGTTGTCGATGAAGGACGCTTTAGTATGATTTCTGCATATGAATCAACAAAAGAAGCATTAGAAACATTACAAACAATACTTGAGGGATCAAAATTAATGATAGCTTTGTAACTTCAGATATTGGCCGCTAGATTTGAAGAGGTTAAGATGGATGAAAGCGATACTATTGGAGACTTCCATGAGAGGTTGCATGATATTGTTAACTAAGCACATCAACTTGGGAAGAAGTATTTGAATATGAAACTTGTCAAGAAAACTTTGAGATCATTACCTCCGAGAACCATATCAAAAATTGCAGCCATCGAAGAAGCCCATGATATCAATGAATTATCTTTGTATAAGGTAATTGACATTCTTACAGACTTTGAGATGAATTTGTTAAGAGACAAGGATGAGAAAAACAAAAGATTGGCATTACAAGTCGAGGTTGGTAAAACTGTGAATGATTTAGGAGATAGATTTGATGAGGATGAAGATATGATGTTATTGATAAGAAATTTCAACAAGTGGCTAAGGAAGGTGAAGAAAGATAGACTTGAGTTCAAACAAAATAGTGGGAGTTCTTCTAACAATAACTTTAAACAACAAACAAAGGCAAAGAAGATATAATATCATGAATGTCAAGGTTTCAGACATATACAAGCAGAATATGCTAACACTTTTAAAAGGAGAAAAAGAGAAGTTTTACACTAATACTTGGAGTGAAAACGAAAATGAAAGGGAGTACAACAACCAAAAAAAAAATTTGTGAGTAATCATGCTGTGTTGGTTGCTTTAAACAACAAAAGTCCAGTTGCTTCCTTAGTAGCAACCAGTGAAGAAACCGAGGACAAAAATACATAGTTTCAATTATAAACTCAAATTCAGATTGTGACAGCAATGACAACGACTCATAATTAAAAAAAAGGCATCTACAAGGTCTATGAATTAATGTATGCAAAATGGGTGTAAATATGTAAGAAGAATGAGAATTTAAAGAAGGAAAATTATAGCACGAATAATATCATTTATGGTCTAGAGAAGAAATTGTTGCCTACAAAAGATGAACTTGATGAAACAAAATTGAAGTTAGTTAGTACTTAAAAAGGAATAAGGATCTTAAATGGACGTAACGAAAAACTAGAAAGTTGCTGGGAATCGGTAAGATCAAAGGAGATGTTCAAGGTGTTGATTATAAAGGTGAATGTTCTAAGTTGAATAATGGGCAAAATGGTGAAGCTAAATTTGTTAAAGGAGAAACTTCAAAGAGGAACTGAAATTTTAGACCTACATGTCACTTTTGTGAGGTAAATAGACACGTAAGACTGAATTGTTACAAGTTGTTACAAATAATAATTTAAAAGGCTCAAAACCAAAAATCTAGACATTCTTTGATGAACTTTCAGTAGCAACCAACGTTACCAAAGAATACTTGGGTTAGAAAGGGTGAAAGAAACTACTTGATGAATTTTCAAAGTTGTATGGATGGCCACGTTACTTTTGAAGATGGAAAGAAGGCCACAGTTATTGAAAGAGGGACCCTTTGTATGGATGACAAACACAATATGACAAAGGAAGAAACTAACTAGATAATTGATGACAAACACAATATGACAAGGAATAAGGCCAGATTTGAATTTCTTCGAGGGATATAGGGACTATGTGCTTTACACTTTTGAAGTATATTGATGTTGTTTATTTAAAAGAAAAGGGGGCTTGAAGGAATTAACATCTAGACTTTTTGAGTTTTCTATTTATGGGTTTTCTAAGGTTTAGGTGTTTGGTGTGTGTCTGGCCGTTCCTTACTTATTGAATAGCATATTTCATGTGTAAATGAGCCTCTACTTGATGATTTGAGAGTTTTGTTTATGGATTTTGATTTACTGAGTTATGTCGAGAAAATGTTGATACTTGATTCGAGATTTGTAGGAAAATTCAGGTTTTCAATGACTTGGGTTTTTTAATTTTATCTTAGTTTCTCTCTATATTGTGGGTTGTATAAGTTTGGGCAATATGCGTTCACTGGAAACAGAATGTGCTACTACAACTCTTATGTATCATCTTTAGAAGAGGGATGTTTTATTTGGAGTTGAGAGACCTACAAAGGTTTCTTTTGTAGAGTCCCTCGTTGATAATGGTGATGCAATCACGACCTAGGTGAAGAATGTATTTATTAATGGTCTAGCCGCTCAGCCTAACAACGATGGAATACTCTGGCTTCAACCGAGTTTGTTTTGATCATCCTATAAATTTAGCTGAGTATAAACAATTTAATTTGGATGCTTTGTTGACTAAGAGGAATTGTCGCATGCTTCCTTATTGCCACGACATTTTGATGTTGAGTTGGAGTGAGAATTTTATTATGATTTGGATAAGG
>JANZXV010000009.1:1481001-1494198 GCA_027576455.1 Erythroxylum roigii
ACAAGTGTATAAATTTAATCAAGGACTTATCATATTAGAATAAAAACAATAAACATAATATGATAATAAAATCATTTTCCATGTTATTAATCAAAATTAATAATCACAAAACTACAGTGTTCAATCTATTACATAACGATTGAGTTATGGGCATAATTCCAACATAACTATATTTAACTAGGTAACTATCATATGTTAATGAATACTAGAACCTAATCAAAATCATTAAGCATAGTTGATTTATTTGTTTATCATTAAATTTTAAGATATCATCATTTTCTAGTGCTAAAGTTTTTATTATTTTAGTCTATTAGTTTATCATATTATCTCTATGATTAAATCTATGGTGGTCAATCACAAATCTAACAATTAAGATCAAAGAGAATAAATTCAACCAATAAAATAATCAAAACATGTATAACCAATTGAGTCTTTACCAGCAATCTCCCTTAATTTCAATACAGAAGTATAATAAAAAAGAATAAATAATAAATTTCATTCTAAAAGAAAAGATTAGAAAATAGAGTTGAGAAGTTATCTTTGACTTATTGAATCCTTGCTTTAAATCTTCCTTTAATGAATGGAAAACAAAAGCTATGAAAAACTATGGTAGAAAGATGTCCAAGAGAAATATGAGAACTCCCCTTAAAAAATCCTAAGGGTAGCTATATATCTAAGAAAAATCTAACATAAGTCTAATAGAAATCTATTACAAGTTCCCTAGATTAATTATACTATAAGTACTATAGTAAGGGTTACAAAGATAGAGCTTTAGTTGACTTAAACTTCAAAATTCCACAATCTCATAATTTATCTCTGAAAACTAGCATATGTTAGATATTTAAGACAAGCTATAGTCTTGTTTTACTTCTTTTACTCTTTGCTTGTTTGTAACTAGCCTTGACATGCTTCATAACCGATACTAGTTTTGTACAATTTCTTTCCATAAAATGAAGACAATTCTAAAACTAGTTGTACTTCATGTCTGATGTCAGCCTAGTACTATATCCTAATTCCTAATACCTTTATAAAAGATAGGTGTCTATTCTTTAGTCAACATCGGCGCTTGTTATACTATACTTCCTCCAACTTCTCTATTTTTCAAGATCTTTAAGTTAGAATTCGTTCCTAAAGTCTTCTACAAAGTTATTTTCCACTAAATTACTTTTCTAATGACTCTAACTCATCACCTATATTACACTATATCTTGCGTTTATCTTTCAAACTCATCACCTATATGACAACGAAATTAAACATAAAAATATTATAAAATTCATATAAAACCCATTAAAAAGGTGTCAAATACCAAGTAAATAAACCCCAAATAACGTCTAAAATTTCAACCTATTAAATCCTAGATAACTCATTATTTGTACTCAAGCAACTAAACCTTAACTACTGTCGTAGACGAAACTAACACAAAAATAATTCCACTTTTTTTGGTACACGATGACATTTAGCATATATCACAAACCTTTAATACTCTAGATGTTCCTAATTGAGGAGTTATAGTCTCCTAAGAATTTACCTAAATATTACATATAATCATTAACCTAAACACATATACATTAGTTAATTTCAAATTCAACAGCACAAGATATACACATTCAAGCCTCTAAAGAATTGAAAAACCTTCAACATATAATATTTTATAAACAAATCTCAATATAAATAAGACAAAGTAGACACTATTCCAAATCCTTTATCAAGCTCAAATGTTGTGAAGTAATAAGTCCTCATAAGATATTACTCATTCACACAATTGTTTGAAATTTAGGTGAGATACTTTCATTATCCTTCTTTTATGAAAGTAAACTTACCATAAGTTTGAAAGTCATCTAACCTTCACAACTAAAATAGATCTACAAAAGGAAAAATCAAAAGAACTTTATTAAAGTTGTCGTATAGTCAAGAGGTTAAATAGGCTAACAAACAAAAAGGAATAAAGAAGAATAAAAATATTTACAATCAGTAGAGCAATACAAAATAAAACAATTAAAAAAATCAACGTCATTCTACTAACTCCTCATGTTCTTACAAAAACTTGTTTCCTTTGATACTTCTCACACCTAAGAATCCATGCCAACCAATTTTAAACTTTTTTATTTTTTTCTTTCCTTTGATACTTCTCACACCTAAGAATCCATGCCAAACAATTTTAAACTTTTCTAATTTTTTTCTTTCTTTCTTTTTTTCAATTGACATGAAATTTCCCTTTTCAATACCCTTTTAAGACTTTATTATTCCCTTACACATATTTTCTTATATCGTAATCTAAAAACCACTTAGCCTAAGATTTGAATCACACTCTAACATTTTACAAAGGGTGTAAGTAAGACCATATCATTATTTACGATATCATGTTACATCTTAACATTTTTAAAATGATACTATTAATACCCTAAACAATATCATATTTAGTTTTTCTTAATTACTAGCATCTAGACCGTCAATTTATCCTATATGGTGTTACATCTGGATAAATTTGGACCTATTAAATGGTGACAAGATCTCTTAGCTAATAGAATGATTTTTTATCTTAACATTTCACAAAAATCTAATTAAGACCTTATCATTATCTCTATTATCACTTTTGCAACCTATTTAGGGTGCAATAAGTACTATTTCAGTAATATTGAGATGCAAAGTGGAACCCAAATAAGAATAGGTGCTTAGTTAGACTTTTTATGAAATGTTGAGTTAAAAATCAAACTTTCGGTCAAAACCACATCAAATGAGAAGAAAAAACTCTACTAATCATAAACTAAGGAGTAAATTCTTATTTTTCTGTTAACTCAAGGTTCTTTAAGAAAAGGTACTAAGAAAAAGATTAAAATATGTAATAGGCTCAAAGGGGATCAGTAGTGGATTAACGTATAAAAAGTTAGGAATTCAACTTAAACTCAAATTCTAAGTACCTTTATCATTTTTATGCTTGCACAGATCTTAATGTAATCTAAAAATATGAAATTTAAGTTTTAGAAATTTAAAATAACAGAAGGTACATGTTTGATGCATTTTAGTTTTAACCGTAAGCACACGGTGTAACTATAGTTAACACTAGCTAGTACGGGTCAATCTTGTGAGGAATAGAATCACTAGTAGTTATAATCTTTCTATTATCTAGTTTAATAAATTATGGTGATGATAATTAATCAAATTCAAAATCTAAAATTACAAACTAAAATAAATCAACATAATTGACTAACTAGGACAAAGACTAAACTAAGAAACAATTAAAGAAGGCAATGGTACCTGGAATTTGAATTCTCCAATACTTCTTATAAAATCATTTTTTCACTAATAAATTTAATTTATAGTTCATTGTACCATGAAAATCCCTCAGTTATGACAATATCTTTCTTGAGACTATTAACAAATAATCTTATGTTGATTAGTTGAAATCTCTTTCTACTTAAAACTCTTATAATTCTATTGAGTGATTGGTGGATTTCATTATTCGGTTTGACCCTAATTTGAAAGATTTATATCTACCTATTTCTAGGTTTGCATACAACTCCTTTCAATTATGTTAAATCTATTTATACAAAGAATTTCTCAATCTTAATTGGATGAAACCACACAAGAATCAACATGCCATCAAAAGTAATTTAAGAGAGAATGAATTAAATTAAAGATAAACCACTACAAGGTCTATCCTGGTATTCTTTTAAATAAAGGATTACTTCCTAATCATAGAAGACACAACATCAAAACTAAAGAAAAACTAGAAAATAAAAAGAAACTCGATGATATCCATTTTAATCTGCATGAAATCTACTTTAGATTGATGAAAATCCACTCTTAATATGTTTCCTTGCTTGTTCTTTGTTCTCTTTTATCCTTGGTTGTCAATTTTTTTTTTCATTGAGCCTTCTTTCTACTTTTTCTCTTAATTTTGTCTTTTATAGTTTAAAAATTAGGATTATAGGTGGCACACAGTCACTAGCATGTGTGTGTGTGGTGTTCATGTTGATTAAAAATCACAAAACTCTTAAATTTGAAATGAACATAGGCTCAAAATGTGCACACGAGCATGGGATATAGGCATGTCGACATTACACAGGCATATCTAGAGACGTGTAACTCTTTGGAACTATATAGCCATCATATTTTGCATGAAACATGTCAACATGAGAGTGTACAATGACATAAGCATGTCCAAATATTATGTGCATTTTCAACTTCTTCATAACTTAGTCAAAACATATCCAAATCCCCCCCAAACTTGTTCCAATTCATTCCTTTTGCTTTGAATAAGTGAATTACAACCTAAAAGCATAATATAAATGAATTAAGTACCCAAAGAAAACTCCCAAATAAGCAAACAAAATGAACGAAATATGGGACTAAAAATATAACTAAATGACCAACTATCAACTCCCCCATTGTTAAGTATTTGCTTGTCCTCAAATAAATCAATTTCACTACCCTCAAGTTAATAAGAAACAACTTTGAGAAAGCATTAAACAATTCAAAGATACAAGATTCTCTATTATTCATTCAATTGCAAATTTATTTAAATGTTAAGCACTCAATTACTTTCATCAAATTATAAATCAATCCAATTAACTTCATGATTTTTTAAATTTCAACTTAATTCACACCATTCCACTTAATGCACAAAGTGAACATGTGATATCCTATTTTTTGGTATATGCTTAGGGTTTAACCCTAGATTAAGTATTGCATATACATGCATAACATTAGCATTCATACAAGAATTTATATTTCAACACATGAAAAAGATAGAATATGCATTCAATTGACTTATTCTGGGAGATGAAAGAAGTTAAGTGAACATGATGTGAATTGTGATTTAATATGTCTTAAATTTTGGTATGTTTGGATTCCAATTAGTAAATTGGGATTAAATGTTATTGAATGAGAGATTAATGAATTAAATGTACTTTTGGTCTAAAAAAATGCAAAGTGGTAAGAAAAATTGATATATGGAAATTAGGATGATTAAGTCTAAAATTGAGTGACATTTGGCATAGTTAAATTGGTGACAAATGGACTAGTAATTACATGACAATTGGATCAATTTGTATGTGACAAGTCGACCAATCTTGAAGTGATATGTGGACTTATTAAAGGGTGAAAAATGGCAGCGTAATGAGTGCATTAGTGGCAGAAAATGGCTAGCATACTTTAAGACATATATCTTTGTAAGTTAAAGACACCTAGCTAGTTTATTGATGTGGCAAATTCCAACACCCAGGTTTCTACTTCCTTTCTTGTTTCCTTCACTAAAATTGATCCAGCTTGTTCTCTTTAATTTTGTTTGAACCCTAGGTAAGTTTCCACACCTTAACCTCTCGCAAAACAGCCAAGAAACCAGTTGTTTGTTGTCTTATGTTTTTACAGAAACTAGCTCATCTTCACCTTGAGTTTGTGATGAATTTTGCCTGCGTAGAGGGCTAGTATGATCTGAAGTTTTGAGCTGAATTGTTAGCCTAATAAGTAAGTAACAATATGAGTTTTATGGCATGTCAAATTATATAAGAATCATGCTTGAATTGGAAAGAAATGAATGTGATAGTTTCTAATTTGATTTTTGATACATGAAAGACAATGAGTTGTGAGCTATCAATTGAAGAATTTTTGAACTGGAATTGGAGATGTTATTGATGAGGAGTTAGAGTATGATTCAGCCTAATAGAGGTATACTTGAAGAACTATAAAGAGGTTTTTTACACTTTGGCATAAAGTGTAAAAACATCTGGAAAAGTGAAAGAAGAATTGTTGGAATATGTTAGTTGTAATGCTTTCACTACACATGCATCTGTATTTTAGCCATATCTTGATCTGTAGACATACAAATGAGACTATTTCAAGTTTATATTAAACTAGAGACATATGGATATATTTTTCATGAAGGAATCAAATTTTAATTCTGTCTCTAAGAGTTTCAAATTTTGGCTTGAATTTGAGTTTTTAGATTCTGTAACTATATTGAGAACAGTCTGTAGTATTTTAGGTATAACTCTAGGAATAATGAAAAAATCGTATTAACTTTAGTTCATTAGAAACTTAAAACATATGGAAACATTGTTTTAGAAGAATGTATTGCCTAAATACTTCATTTTGCCTGTCAAAATGGCCATGAAATATTAACCCGAAAATCTGTTTTGAGAAAAGCTGGAATGATGCTTAAATAAGAGGTAGAGCAAGATCATGCACATGCACGATCGTTACAGAAAGGGAATATTAGGGGGTTGCACAAGCACAATCGTGATAGAGAGGAAACATTAGGAAGTGCATAATTGTGCACAAGCACGATCGTGACAGTGAAGGTTCACTGTTGTTTGATAGCTTTGAACACCCTTCACTCTTTTGACCATAACTTCTTCTCCGAACCTCCAATTGACTTGGAATTTGAACCACAAGCTCCTCACACAATGTACTTCCTCTGTGAAAAAATTAATTTCCATATGAATTAACTAGGAAAGGATTGGTAATGATTGATTGATAATGTTATAATAATCAAGTGTATTGAGTTATAAACCTTTGAGCATGATTGAGTGATGAACTTAGAATAACTTTATGTTATTGAGGTGTAAGCATAAGTTCAAATTAGACATATATGGGTTTTGAAGTATGAATGATCATGAGACGTGAATAAAGGAAACATACCTAGAACAGTCATTGAGCATGCATAGAACATGACATATGTATATATGTGCACAAATGAATAAGTATTTGATTGATTGACTTTGTAATGTGAATTATGTCTGAATTGTATGATTTTAGATGCTCAAGTTGGACACCATTCATATATTTCCAGATCATCCAGGCAATAGCATAAATTTAAGCGTATTGTGAGTCAACCTAGATGATCTTCCTAGGATTGATTTATTCTGTTTAACTTCCAATTATTGAACTATTTGTGATTTGTATGTGAATTCTGAACTTTAATGGTCTGAGGAGTTTGATATTTGGGAATGATTTTAGAATACTCAACAAAAGTTGAATGTCGGACTGAAGTCTGATGAATATAAAATTCTGTCTGTGCATCATAAGTGAATGTTATTTATGGTATATTATGTTATTTGATGCATTTCATAAAAATGCATGTTCAAATAAAGGCGTTGTGATCAGAGTAGCCAGTTTGAAAAAGCTTTAAGTTCAAAAATTTTCACGTAGAGCTTTACTCTATGATTTTTGTATCTGACTAATGCCAATAGGCCAGTATCTGTATCTGTATCTAAAAGGCACTTTATCACAACAAATAATAATGAATCTGGAGTTTCATATGCATCTACATTTTTATATTTATGATTATGAAACCTTTTCTGAAATTATGATGATAAAGTGATGTGCCATGATAATGTGATTGATTGGGTTATACATGTTCTGAAAGAATGTATATGAACTGTGTTTCATTCATTATGTCTTATTGAGATGGAAAATGATTGTGAAAATGGTTGGTTATGTGATATTTGTGTATTTAATCTGAGTGAGGTCATCAATAATGGTTTACTCATTGAGTTCGCAAAGCTCATCAAAAAATGCAACGCGGCTTTTCAGGTACGAGACAGGAGACCTATTTCCTAAGATTTCATAGAGGAATATTTTCAATTAAGATATGGCCCAGAGGTCTTTCAACTGACATCAGAGGAGTTATAGATTGTATTTTGTAGTTTCTTGATATACAGAACTTTTGTATAAAAGATTGTAAATATTTGTTTCAATGACTACAATGTAAACTTTTGTCAATGAATGAATTGAAATGTTGAGGTTTTAAGTATTGTATATTCTTTATGATGCCATTTAAGAGATTATGTTTGCTCTAACATACCATTGTCTTAAGATATGTACTTAAATGTCCTCTGGATGTTCGGGTATATACTTTCAAGTAGTGGGATGTTACAAAACATACAGAATAAAAATGTTAAAATCTTTTTTTAAAAATTTCGTACCCCTTATTGAATATAAAACACTCAATTTAAACAACTCACCATAAGAGCATTTAGAAACTTGTTTGAAGAGTCACCTAGTCATTTAATGCAAAAGTAAACACCTTGTCGTGAATACCCTTAGTTACCCAATTAGGTTGCTATCTTAAAAGACTACTAGCACCACTCTTTAAGATTGACCTTTTTGTTAGTTTAAAGCCAACGGAGTGAAATTATTTATGCTTGATTATTCATATATTATTTTATTTATATATGGGCTAATAAAAATTATCAAAAAGAATTCACAATTAATGAAAAAATTGAAATCAACTTAATCATCAAACACTTAATTATTTACCTCAACAAATTAAATCCAAATCATAAAACAAACTCATGATGAATCATCTTTATCAACATCCTCTAAAAAGCTTTATATTATCCTTAATGTACAAAACATGCTAAAATAATGAAAAATATGAAGAAAAAAATGGGCAGGGTGAGGATAACTAAGATAACTTGTACTCCCTTAATAGTAAAAGATTTTTTAGCCTTGTTCATTATTATTAACATCCATATAATGAAATCTTCTATACTATAAGGAAAGGGATGATGTTGCCTTCTTAACCAATGGAACTCCATAATATCTTAAGTAACAAAATTAGAACCATAAAATTAGGATTATGAAAGTAACTAAACTACAGATGAAAATCCTAAAAATTATTTAATCAAAACTAAAAAAACACATAATTGTTAGGTTGCCTCTTATTCACCGCTTCTTTACAAGTCTTTTAGCTTTATTTCTTAATAAGTCCTTCTTTAACCTAGATTTATAATCAATGGCTTACTTCCACCGATTTATTCACATAAGGTTCACTATCCTATAAATAGGCCACTTGTTATAAGATAATGAATTCATAAGGTATCAAATTAATATATCTATATAAATCAGCATATGACAATTTTACTAATAAATTATCAATAAAATAAGGAATAATAACCCCGTAGATCTTCAATTGAATATGACATTTTGTTTGTTAAGAACTAGGAGCCTTTCATACTTAATATGATTGTTCATATTTTATTGATAGCCTCCCTATTTGATTCCTCATCTTATTTTTCCTCTAATTCTTTTTCCTTCTCTTCTTAAACAATAGCTACCTATTCTTTTTCAACCTCTAGCTTCTCTCCACTCTATAAAGATATTATATTCACTTGTTTCCTCAAACTTGGCTTAGTGTATTTGGATAAAATATATGGCTCTTTAGTTTTATTGAGGGTAGCCTCAGTTGAAGCAAAAAAAATCATTAGTATATCCTCAAGAGTTTAATGCTCCTTTTACTGCAGTTGTTGTAGAAATCTAGATGAACTGTAATCGTTCCATGGAAAATTGTAATAATTACTGATGTCTTAAGGCTAGTTCTCCACACAATTTGGATGCTTCCATATATTGTTTGGTTCCTGAAATTCATTATTAGGATAATAAACCTCACAGATGCCATAACATTCCATAGATGTTAGTTGAGCTTCTAAATAAATGTCACCAAGCCACTCGTTCCAAGCTTCCAAAGTTGTCATAAGTGATGGTACACTATATTCCCTTTGAGAATAATACCCTCCATATCCTTCCATTGTATTTAGTGGCTATGACAATGAGTCCCAAATCTTGAAAATAGGCCACAAGTACAAAATCAAGAAAGAGATCTTTAAGGATAAATAAATAAAAATATAAAAAGAAAAGAAAAGAAAATTATGAAATAAAAATAATGGCAAAATTGAAAGAAATTAAGTTTTTTTTAATAACTTAACCCCATTAATGATGCCAAAAACTTGCTTTATTTGTTTTAGTTCTAATTACAAGCGTGTTGTGTAGCTATAGCTACCATTAGCAAGCATGGAACAATCTATAAGAACTATAATTACTGGTATTTACCATCTTTCTATTATCTAGTCTAACAAATTACGGTGATGATAATTAATCAAATTCAAAATTTAAAGCTATAAACTAAAATAGATCAACAAAATTAACTAAGTGGAATAAAGATTAAACTAACAAACAATCAAAAAAGAAAGTGGTAACTGAAATTCAAATCCCATTAGGACTTCTCATAAAATCATAATTTCACTAAACAATTTAATCTATAGTTCATTAGACATTAGAAAGTCTTAGATTATTTTAATATCTTTCTCAAAAATATTAACTTCAAATCCTACTTTTATTAATTGAAATCTCTTTCTAATTAAAACCCTTAGAATTGCATTAAGTGATTGATGAATTTCACTACTAGGTTTGACACTAATCTGTAAGATTTACGTCTACCTATCTCTAGGTTTGCATACAACTTCTTTCAATTGTACTAGGTCTATTCATATAAAGGATTTTTCAATCTCAATTGCATGAAATTACATCTAAGTCAATATGCTAGAAATATTAATTCAAGACCAATTAAGAACACCAGGAAAACTAAAAAAACAAATGAAACATGACGAAATCCCTTTTAATCTTTATGGAATCCACTTTAGGTCAACAAAATCCACTTCACATGTGTTGCTTTTTCTTCATTCTCTCTATCATCCTAGATCACCAATTTATGTTTCCTTGAGTCTGCTTTCTAATTTTTGTCTAATTTTTCCTTTTTTGGTTCACAAATGATTTTAGGTGGCATATGATCACTAACACAGGCATCTATAGTGGTCGTATTGATTAGAAATCACAAAACTCTTAAATTTGAAATGAATTTGGATTCAAAATATGCACATAGGCATAGAGTGTGTAAGTCTGTTAGACCCCATTTCTGGAGTCCAACTCTGGAAATCATAGAACATGAGCGTATTTCCTTGAAATCTCCTAAGCCATCATCGATTCATCTTCATTCTTATACCATCCCAAAAATTCCCTATTTGATCAATTGATATACGACAATGCATTCTTATGATTATGTCCCCAATCATATCGTACCTATTTCGGGACAATAGGCACAACTTTCTTTAGAGATGTCGGATTAAGGTCATTCTAGGATGGTTTCAAAGAGATATTCTAAACCTACAACTTTCGTGAATGTCTGTTAAATGGACATACACTGCACCAAAACGAACATAAACGGGGCTAGGGACTTTCCAGACCCGAGAAGGTTCGTTTAAAAGACTTAATATCCATTTAATGGACATGGATGAGGCTAAGGGCCTTTCCAAACCCGAGAAGGTCCGTTTAGTGGACCTAAACTCCATCCAACGGACATAAGTGAGACAAAATTCACTCAAGAGCCTTCCTAAAGGTTTCTACATCTATCCTAACCTTACTTTTACTCCAAATTGTCCCAAATTCACTTCCTCTAATGCAACATCATTTCATAACCATTCAACTACCAACTTTATTTCATTAAACTCTCTAACCTCTACTTATTTGATTCATCACTTACAACTAATTCGCATCATTCACAAAATCCTATCTTTCTTTTTCATAACATCTCGCTATATATATATAACAACAATTCATGTTCAAAGTTCATCATCTCAAGTTGATAACTTCTTCAAGTATACCTAATTTCAACTCAACATCATCCATACACAAATCATATTTCATTAACATTAAAATAAAAGAGTTTTACAAACCTTTAAAGGGCATTTCAAGCCACAATACATCATTGGTCTCATAACCCAAAAATACAGATTATACATGAATGAGTAATACTTGAAATGTGGTAAATCCATGTGTTTTCCAAAAACTAGCTCAAAATAAAAAAATATGCAAATTGGAGTAATGCCTTGACTCTCGACTCGATCACTTAATCTCTTGCTCATCACCTAGAGATGGGGATGGAATGAGGGTGAGCTTAAATGCTTGTGGGTAACAAGTTTATAACCGAGAAACAAGTAAAACCAATTATCATTTTCAATGCCATAGTAAATTTGCATTGAATCCATAAAACACTTATTTCTCAAATTCTCAACTTGTCAACAATTCATAAGCAACATAAATCATGTATTCATCAAACTTGTCAACACATAATAAACACTTAAAAAAAATCAGAATGGTTTGGTTAGGTCCATGTAGGAGTTTTTGCGAATCTCCAATAATAACATAATGGACAATCACAAACCCACATAATGGTTTTGCCTAGTTCATAAACATGAGGGAGTCTATGAGGGGGCTCTATGCCCTAGCGGGCAGGCGGGAGAAGCCTTTAACATGGTCAACGTGAACATGACATAACAAAATGGACCACCACTAACCCACACAATCATGAATTTTATGACTTCAAAACAAATTGCCCAAAAAGGCACATTTCAGAAACATAATTTCCATAAGCATGATAGGTTTCAAATACCATTTCCATCTTTATTTCATAAATCATCAACAAGATTTATACACCAAACATGTAGCAATTTCATAATTCATTCAAGGAGTTATAAATGCAACATTTATGAAGCAATTTAAAATCATTTAACTCTATTGATTTGAAAAACATTTAAGGCTCATTAACTCAACTATAAACATGTAACTCACCTTGAATTTCTCACTTAAAATCTTGCTTAAAAGTGCCTCTGCTCTTGCTCCTCTTGCCTTTCTTGATTCCATTTAACATTGGCAAAAATCCCATTCAATAGGAATACAAATTGAGAATCCCACAAAGCATATTCACTAAAATTGATTCTAGAATACTTAAACCCATGCATTTCTTAAGCTTTATGAACCAAAACGCTTCCAAAAATCCAAAAGATTAAAAATGAACTTACCTTAAATCTTCACCAAATAAAAAGATGTTTGGCTCAAATGGAAGCTCTTCTCTTGTTGGATCCCGAACTTTTCTTGAAATTTTGAAGTATAAATTAACATTAAATGAGGAATTTGTAGTGAATCATTCATGTGCAAAGAAAAAGAAAATTTAAGAATGTAAATTGTTATATGAGATTAAGATTTGTTACTGATGTTTATGATTAATTATGGCCTAAAATGGTGTTTTGAGTTTAAATGGAATTGATGGTAAATAAATTGCTTTAAATGGAGTTGAAAAGCAAGAAATGAATAATGAAAGTGTTAGATTTTGGAGAATTGAAAATCTAAAATTTTGAAGATGAATAGTAGCAGAAAGTAAATTTGTAAACTGAAAACTTTGTGAATTTTGCTAGGTTGATTTAGGTAGAATTTGATAAAATGATCTTCATGAAAATTGTAGCTTCTGTTGAGAGCTTTCTATCGCTATAAAATATGATATTTTTTGATATCGGGATTGAAAGTTATGATCATTCGAATTTAAGTAGTATTTTGCTTTGTTTTTGGAAATGATCATTAGGGTAA
>JANZXV010000009.1:1494298-1511428 GCA_027576455.1 Erythroxylum roigii
ATATATTTTAATTAATTACATTTAATTATATTTAATTAAAAATATTTAGTTAAAATTAAAAAATTAGTGTTGGGAAGAATCAATCTCATTCCTTCCACACATGAAGGGTATGGACCATTAACTAAAACTTGGGTATGAAAAAACTATTTAATCAATCATAATAACCAATCAACTATTAACATTCATTCCATTCTTATTGATTTATTCCCATACCCCTTAACCAAGCACCCCTTAGTGCTCTTCTGATTTATTACAATGATACTAACACGCCCTGGGTCAATCAACATCCATTTCCACGAGGCGCTGTATTAGTTCTCGGGCTTACAAGTTTGAGGCGCCTTTGTACGAATTATTTTAAACGCCGAATTCGTGCATGAATGACACGTGTCGACATATCGTCGTTTCTCCACGCATCATCATTATTGCTGTTTTCTGTCTGAAGTTCGGGATACATACATATAAAAGTTAAAAGCGAGGATGACAGGAACGAAGAAATAGTAATTAACTACTAGTCCAAATACATGTGTCAAATGAAAAAGTTCAGTTACAAACATCATCGGTGGCTTTATCGGATTGGTAAGGTCAAGCTTAATTGAGGTTGCGAATCATTTTTATGAATGTCGTTATTTAAAATTTAAGGTCAGAATTTTGCCACTTAAGCGGGAATTAGTATAGGTGTGAATGGTTTAAAAATATTTTCTCATAATTGAGATTCTCTTAAGACTCTCGGGAAACTAAAAAGAAAAGATAATACATAAATATCATTTATATATATATATACAAGTTTATATATATCGTTGGTGAGGAGGACTCAGCAAACGTATTTATTTCTGTTCTTTAGCATTTAATACAGACGTGAAATGGAAAAGATACAAAATCCATTAGTATTAATCTCTTAACTATTTGTCACTATAAAATGGCATCCTTATATACGAAAGAAACCAGAGAACAGCAGAAACACGTACGTTCCTCTTCTTTAGCATTCTCATTCAGCGGATCCTGACTCTCCGAGGGTTCTAACTGACACCAACGTACTAAGCAAAGGTACCTCTCTATCTTTCTCTTCTCTGTTTGCGTTTTCCTCTGTCATCTTCTCGTTGTGCGCGTGATGTGGGTGTCATTTCTTAAAAGTTGACGAGAATGTCCACCAGTTGGCAAACTCCGAGCATTGCTGGGTTGGACTTTTCCCCTTATAGTAATCAGCTAATACAATACTTGCTTCGGTTGATCAAAGCGCTTGACTCTGCTGAAACTCAAGAACTCGCTCTTGCCCTCCTCGCAAAGGTATATATATGGATGTGTAGTAAATCGACAAAGTTCAATCTTAATTTCTTGTTTTATGTTTTAAATCCCCTTTCATTTCAGAGTCCTTTCCTTGATTACCGTTAAATCACTTGGAAACATCCTATATTTTCGGAGTTTTTTGTTTTCTAACTATCGTTGGCCCTTATATTTAACCTTCTGCATGGTGGCTTCATTTTTGTTCATCAGAAAGTATGACCACTGCCGTAGACTCATCCTTTCTTACCCTAGGGCGGATCCAGAATTTTTTCTGAGTAGGGACAAAATTTTATTTTTCATGGGGGCAAGATTTTAATAGAAGCAAAATTTTATTTTTTTTATGGGGGCAAAACTTAAAATAATAACTTTTTATAGGGAATTTGTTGGAGGCAGAGAGGGCAAGTGCCCTCACTTGCCCCCATTGTAGATCCGCCACTGCTTACCCCTGTCAAAAAGGAGACTCATCCTTTCTTACCAACCTTATGAAATTGAAACATCATTCTTTATGATAAACAAATCATTCGTGCACATTATAATTGTTAATGTCGTTGGAAAGGGAAAGATGCTATGTCCGATATGTTTGGCAAATCACATAAAACAAACCCTGTGATATACTTAATTATTCATCTTAGCCCCTGTATTTTTAATTCGTTCACCTTAGCTCCTGTATTTTTTATTCTCATTCAAGATACCCCAATTGAGTATTTTTGGACAAATTTGCCCTTAGATTATTGAAATATATTTTTTTTAATCTCTTGATTCAAGGGCAAATTTGTCCGAAAATACCCAATTGGGATATCTTGAATGAGAATAAAAAACACAAGGGCTAAGGTGAACGAATTAAAAACACAAGGGCTAAGATGAATAATCAAGTATATCACAGGGGTTCTTTTATGGGATTTGCCAAAATTAAACCTAGTGAGCCCATGAATCTAACTACAACTTCTAAAACTAAATTAAAACATAAATTTATCTTAATCGAGCTACATGCCTAACTAAAATTTCAATCTTAATTACTAAAATAGAAAATGGCTTGTGAAAATGATAATTAGGTTTTGAGAACTAAAAATGGGCTTTTGAAAAGGTCATCTCATTTTATCTAAGATATTTACTTATTTATCTCTCTAATCGTACCATTTTTCAGAAAATATAATCACATAAACATACACAAGGAAGAAAAAAATTCAAACATCTTATCAAGATTGGCTTTAGGATTTGGGCTTAAGCATTAGGCATATTCAAATAGAATGATGTGCCTAATTTATTATTAAAGTCACCACATTAAAATATGGCACAAATACAACATATGGCAGCCATGTGACAAAAATACTAATCTGACATGGCTCAATACGTCATCCACATTAACAAGAACTTAACGTCAGGCTATTTTTGATAAAAATTAAAAGTTGAAGCATTTTAAAGTCACTTTTTAAAGTTTGGGCTAATATTGTAAATTGAGTAAATATTGAGATTCTTTTTATAATTAACCCAAAAACTAATTGAAGAGTATTATTGATGAGTCTTGATTAATAAAATATAAAATAAAATAAAACTTAAATTGGTAGACAAGAGAATTAATAACAAAACAAAATTTAAAAGAGAATTCAATCAAATATCGATATTTAGATAAGTACTTCCTCTAGTATTACTTTTGATTTAATGATTCAATTAAACCTAGACTGGATAATATTAATTTGGACTAAGAAAATCTCTTAACTGCTAAAAGTGCATTCTCTTGAGCTACAATCTACTTTTTTATGGTTCACCTGCATCTCTACCAAGTCACCCCTTTGAATGCATTAAGATTTGTGAAATCCCATTAAAGATTTCATTCTAATACTAAAAAGATTACATAGATTTTTTTTGAGTACCTCATTTAAACCCTATTATATAAGTTATTATCTAATCATAAGTAGGTTTTCTCAAGGCATCAACAAGTGAATTTAAGTCAAATTTAATCGCCACCATAACTAAATCATATATTAAGATTAATCAAAGACCATTTACATAAATATATTTCATGTCATCAATTAAATTGAATCAATTCATAAAAAGTAAAAAAAAAGGTTTTTCCTATCTAAACATAGAAAAGTGTTTAGCCATGAATCATAGTTAGACAATAAAAGAAATAGACCAAAAAAAGATCATGATCAAAATTGAATTTAGATGAAAATCTTGATTTTGATGATAACTTATTCCAATAAAAAGATGTATGGATCTTGATTCTTTGATGAAAATAATCGAGAAATTAGCCTCTTGAGGGTTTTGAAACCTCCTGACTGCTAATTCAAACCTTTGGAGAGGAAAGATATGTAAAATCTCTAAAAGTCTTCCAAAATATAGATTTTCTAAGTGTAGTTTTGAGGAATAAAATTATTTTCTACTTCTTATTAAAAGGTTACAGAGTTGTAGTATAAATACAATGCAGGAATCACCTAAAGAAGGAAACTACTGACTAGGAAACTAAATAAACTAATTTACAGCTATATCTACTTACTAATTACAAAATAATTCCTTTCCTTTTATATCTAAACTAACACTCCCCCTCAAGTTAGGGCATATATATTTATAAGTTCCAACTTGCTGATGATTCCATCAAAGCTTGGCTTGAATAATCCTTTTGTAAGGATTTCAACTACTTGCTGTGTGGTTGGAACTTATGGCATGCAAATCACTCCATTTTCTAGCTTTTCTTTAATGAAGTGACACTCAATTTTCACATGTTTAGTCCTATCATGATGCACGAGATTGTTAGCAATGCTAATGGCAGCCTTGTTATTGCAATATAGTTTCATAAGACCATCCAGTGGTAGTTGTACCTCCTCTAGTACCTGTTTGAGCCAAATTGCCTCATAAATTCCATTGTCCATAGCATGGAACTTTGCTTCAGCACTACTGCGAGCCATTACATCTTTTTTACTCCGCCAAGTCACCAGATTTCCCCATACACATGAGCAGTGTCCACTAGTAGATCTTTCGTCAGTGGCTGAACCTGCCCAATCTACATCAGTAAACACTTTAATGGTTTTTTTGAGCCTTCTTCTCAAAAAATAATCCCCTTCTGGAGTTCCCTTGAGGTATCTCAAAATGCAGTAAGTTGCTTCCAAATGAACCTTCTTAGGAGAGTGCATAAATCGGCTGATCAAATTGACAGCGAAAGCAAGAAAGATAGATTAACTTCCCAACCAATCTATATGCCAACATCAACTGGGTCACCTCCAATGTCACTAAGTTTTTCGTTGGGGTCCACAGGCGTGTCAACTGGCTTACAACTTGTCATACCTATATCAGAAAGTAGATCTAGTACATATTTCTGTTGGCTTACCGCGATCCCCTTCTTTGATCTTGCAACTTCCATTCCCAAGAAATACTTTAGTGGTCCCAAATCTTTGATCTCAATTGTTCTTGCTAGACTAGCCTTCAAGTTGTCGATTTCTTCATGATCATCACCTGTGGTGATAATGTCATCCATATACACCAACAAAATAGACATCATCCTACTTCCTTCCTTTTAAAGAATAAGGTGTGATCAGTCTAACCTTAAGAATATCCTTGTTGTTTCACTGAACTTATAAATCTTTCAAACCAAGCTCGAGGTTTATTGCTTCAAACCATATAGTGCCTTTTTTAACAGGCACTGTTGGGATCCAAACTTAGACTTAAAGCCAGAAGGAGGTTCTATAAACACTTCTTCTTCAAGTTTTCCATTCAGGAAAGCATTCTTCACATCTAGTTGGTGTAGAGGCTATAATAGATAATAAAACCCTCATTGTATTGAGTTTTGTCATTAGAGCAAATATTTCAGTGTAATCCACGCCATAAGTCTGAGTGAAACCTTTTGCTACCAATCTTGCCTTGTATCTCTTGAGCGTTCCATTATAATTATACTAAACTGTTAAGATATTTGTATAGACTTTAGAATTTCCACATGATTAAAATGTGAGATAAAACAAGAAAAAGAAAGAGACAAGTTTTGAAGAGAGAAAGTTAGACATAGGATATTTGATAGTGCATTTCCTAACTCCTTTTTTTAGAGCCACGGGTAAATACATATAAAACTTAGGAAGATAAAGATTAGACTCAAGATTTAATAGAACAGGATCAAAAGAAATTGTACCTGGCCATGGGGTTTTTTCTGGGTTATGCATAGGCTTGGCTTGCTGTATTGCTTTTGATAGGTGCTTCTTAGAGTACATTTGACCAAATTTCTTGTCATATTTGGAGTCTGTTGTGTGGCATCAAGGTTTCTAGTTATGACAGATTCATTATCTAAATTATCTGTGCTTAAATTTAAATCACTGCCTTGATTATTTTCCTTTTCTAAATTGTTTTCCTCTTCCAAATTATGGTTGAGATTCTGAAAATAATTTCCTATAGATTGAAAATTCACACTTAAAAATTCCAAATCATCCATACTTACCACCGAATCTTCCTGACTCCCCCTGACTGAATACTCCCCCTGAAGAGAAGGAGAGAAAAAAAGGTATTTTTTCAAAGACAATGGTGTCCATGGTTACAAAATATTTTTAAAAAATTGGATCAAAACATTTGTAGGCTCTTTAAAAGGCTGAATACCCTAAAATGATGCACTTTCTTGCTTTAGGATCAAGTTTTGTCTTATTTTTATCTTGACTGGAGACAAAAATAGTGCAACCGAATATCTTGAAAGGTAAAGCCAAAAAAGTCTAGGATCTAGGTTATGTTCACGAAACTTTTGCATAGGAGTTTCAAATTGTTGGATTTTAGAGGGCATATGATTAATTAAGAAAACAACAGTTAAAAGAGTCACCCCAAAAAGTTTTGGGCACATTATTTGAAAGCAACAATGCTCTTGTGACATCAATTAAATGTCTATTTTTCCTTTCCGCTACATCGTTTTGTTATGGTGTGTCAACATAAGGACTTTGTTGTATAATCCCTTTTTTAAAAAAGTTGTTCCAAAAGTTTGGAAAAATATTCCCTGCCATTATCACTCCTAAAAATTTGTATATTTGCATTAAATTGCTTTTGAACCACGGAGTGAAAAGTTTTTTAAAATCAGCAACTTCATGTTTTTCTTTCATAAAAAAAAATCCAAGTGAGTCATGTGTAATCATCAATGAAAGAAACAAACCATCTTTTGCCGAAAAAAGTAGGAATCCGTGATGGACCCCAAATAGCTTTAAGGATGAGTTGAAATGGCTTGGATGAAACGTAAGGCCAAGAGGGATAAGAAGATTTGTGATGTTTTGCTAAAGCACATGCTTCACATTGAAACGAAGATGGATCTTTATTAATAAATAACTTAGGAAACAAATGTTTCAAATAGAAAAAACTGGGATGTCCCAAATGAAAATGCCATAACAAAACATCTTGGTCACTAGACATAGACTCTAACTTATGATAAGAATTTTGGAAAGCCATACCCAAATACAATCCATCTTCAAAGTAATACAACCCTCCACATTCCTTAGCACCACCAATCATCGTCCCCAAAGCCAGGTCCTAGAAAAAACACATAGAAGAGGAGAAATTAGCTTAACAGTTAAGTTCACGGGTGAGCTTATTAATGGACAACAAATAGCCGGACAATTTAGGAATATGAAGGATAATTTTGGCTGAAATTTGACAGTTCCACTACCAGGAATGGCAGAAAATATGCCATATGTAATTTTGATTCTTTTTATTGTCTATAGTAGGGTTATAAGAAGAAAAAAATTGAGAGCAATATGTCATGTGATCAGTAGCCCCAGAATCTATGACCCAAGGACTAAAAGATTGATTTGAACATATAAAGGAAGAAGAAATACCTTGTTGGGCTGAAGCACAAGAGGAAGAGGAGTTAAGAGAAAATTTTGGAGAGTTAAAAAGACTATATAAGTGTTGGAGTTGATCCTTAGTGAAAGGCACTGAGTCTGAAGAAGCATTCTGCTCTTGATAAGTTTTAGCCACAGCTACAGTAGAATTGTTAAGGGAAAATTTTAAAGAGTTAAAAAACCTATACAGGTGTTGAAGTTGATCCTTGGTGAAATGCACCGAGTCTAAAGAAGTAGTTTGCTCCTAAGAAGTTTCAACCAAAACTGTAGCAGCTTTCCCGTCCCTTTTCTTTTTGTTTTGAGGTAGCTTTCCATGGAGCTTCCAACACTTGTCCTTTGTATACCACGGCTTACCACAAAAATCACAAAAAATGGTTTTTTCTTATCACTACCACCATCAACACCCTTGGAAACCAGAGCCACGTTGTCTCCATTTTGCATCAAGTGGATAGGTTCATTCATCACACGTTTTCAGGCTTCCTCTTGGCGTAGTTCAAAAAACACAGCTCGTTTTGAAGGTAAAGGTTGGTAGTCAAAAAGTTGGCCCTTGGGCCATTTTTATTTCCCACCAAATTGGTGGGAAAGGGAGGGAAATGCAAGATAAGATAAATAAATTACTATCATATCCTTCTTTAACTCAGCCTTTTTATCTAGTGCTTTTGTTGTTGATCCTTCAAGCTACTTCGACATCTAAGACTCAATCTAAGCCCTCCTACTCTAACTCTTAACATTTTGCCCTCTCTGTTAAGACATGGAGTAATTTATCAATAACCGTTTTTTTACAAGCTCTTTACAATACTATCGTCTTGCATATAGAGATGACCATTATAAAATGCATGGGACAATTAAGTTTAGAAGGATGTTGAACAACTGATGGAATAAATGTAAGTATAGATTTTTTGCTTATGTAGTAAACAATCTTGTGCAGATTTTTTGTTTATGGAGTAAATATAAGTGTAGATTTTTTGTTTATGGAGTAAATACTAGTTCTACAACTAAGGGCATAAAGGTCTCAAAATTTTCTTTTATCTAATATAAGTTTCAATTCCCTCATTTGATAAATTAGGAAAACAAACAAAAGAAAAGAAATCACATTTCTCTTCCATTCTTTTCTCATCTTTTCTTCTCAATATTTCCTTTCCTCTCTCTTGTGCAACTAAGGATCCAAACAAAGGCTAAGTAAATTAATTTACAAGTGTATCTACTCACAAATTACAGAATATCTCCTTTCCTTTTATATCTAAACTGACACTAAGCTTTATATATGATTTGACGCCCATAGGCACAATCTAAACTACGATCTTGGATCTTCTTTTTTCCTTTGGGGGAGAGATATGGTCTCTGGCACAATCTTACCCCCTGACCATCAATCCTTCTATTTCCTCTTATGACTAACATATGTCTCTAGCCTAACTGTGGCTTAAGCCATGTTGCATCTAAATTTTCTTTAATGTCACAAAGTCTCTTCTCAAACTGTGTTTTATCTTATGTCTCTTCACACATTTGATCCATATAGGATATAAACTGGATACGAATATAGGCAAGATTATGTTCCTCTAAAAATTGTAATTTTCTCCATTTTTTCCTTGAAATATCCTCCAACTCTTATTTAATCTCATCCCGAAGCTAATATACAATAATTCAAAAAAACAAATAAAAAATTAAGTAAAACAAGGTAAGTTAACATCAAAACTAATCAAAATACATGAGAAAATATGTGCATATTTCATACGCATCAAATATCTCTATACTTAAGCTTTTATTTATCTTTAAGCAAATCAATTTCAATTACTCTTAACTTAAATAGGTAGTAATTCTAGGGAAAATCTAGTAAAGCAATCCAAGTAATTAAGACTATTCATAATCTACATAATTGCATTATTCACCAAATAGTTAACTATTTAGATACTTACACTAATTCATAAATTAATTTGATTCAGTCTAAGAATCCTTCAAACATCAACTCAATCCATATAATTCAACCTAATATATAAATGGAAATAAATGAATAATTTGCTTCCAATTTCAATCATTTTAATAGCCTAAATTCATAAAATAAATAAATAAAAAGTAAGGAATAAGCATTAAAGGCTTGTTTGAAAAATCTCTTAGGCTAAAGTCAACATAATAAATTTATTTTTGCTCTCTTTATTTACATATTTTCTTTTTATATTTTTTTGGTGAGATACTAAAAAGATTAAAAAAGAAAAGAATCCACTTTTAACTCATTCCTAAATTATATATAAAATAGTTTTATTATACAAATTAAGCATCCATTTTTAAATTATTGCATCAAGTTAAAATTGAGTTAGTTTTTAATGCTTATATCTATTTACTTAAATTAATTGAATCACAAAATAATCCAAATCCAACTCCTAATGAATCATCATAATTATTCTTCTTTCATTATAAAACTCTAGAAATTATTGCATTTTGATGAAATTAATTCACTATAAAAAATGGCTTACAAACAATTAAACTCCTTTCCACAATTAAGTTTTATATTGTCTTTAATATATCAAATATAAACATGAAAGCAAAAACAAAGGACAAGAAAAATATAAAAAGATAGAGGAAAATAAAAAAAAAAGAAAAAGAAACTCGATATCTAGAATCAATCGTCCCTTGCAAACATACTAACAATAAATAAAGAAAACAAAAATCAAATCAAATAAATATTTAATTAAAAGGAAAGTAACATAACTGAAAAATAAACAAGTAGTTCCAAAAACAAAATCATGAAAAATGTACAGATCTTATAGGAATGAAAAGAAAAGAGAACAAGAGCTCACTCTTCCGTTAATTTGTCTTTGTTTCCATCTTGAACAGGTGTTGTCGATGATAGCAGAGGTGACTCTGATATATATTGTGCAGCTTAGTGCTGCTCATTCTCCAAGCAATGAATGGTCCTATCAATGTAAGGGATGAATACTTATTCTGATGACAAAAGAGTTTTACATAACAAATGCTTCGGCTCTTAGCTCCAATTGTTCATCAAAATGTCATACACAGAAATACTTTCCAAACCATCAATGGGTGTACATCTATGATACATTAGGAATCATAGAGCAATCTATTCTTTCTATATACAAAGCAAAAAATTGAAAAATGATGATAACCAAAGATGGAAAGGATTGACCATTTCCCACCAAAAAGAAGAAAAATGAGGGACACTGTTCGTACTCTCAGTCAAACCTCACAATATATAAGCATAGATTTCTTCTATACAGTATGGCCGCTAGAATCAAGTAACTTGTCTTCCTCAGTTGTGACTTCGTTCATCTGAAGCTGGATATTTCCCTTGGATGTCATTTTATTCCATTCTTTTTCAACACGGAAAAATACCCACTGGAAGCGGCGGAATATCTCCAAGGCAGCGATGGTGAACACGGTAAGGTAATTATGGCGGAGATGAGCTGACAACTTGTATGTCCATGTGCATCGCAGAATTAGATTGCTTCCTATCACCCAAAAGTACACCTGCAGTTCCAAATTTACAGTTACTATCATGAAATGTCAAGTGTGCAGCCATTGATCATAGTAATCAAAAGAGATGTAGATCTTACAAAGTCAGTCCAGATGCTTGGCAAAAGTTGTTATACTAAGGATTTCGAACTAAATGCAAAAGGACATTTCCGAAAGTAGGCCCATCAGTTGAAGAATGAGGTTATTAGGTTGAAAAGGATTGTTTTAAGTGCATTAACTGTTTTCACTAAGCTTAAATGCCTCAATTATATATGTAAAATAACTGTAGGCAAGTCGAAAGTGAATAGTCCACAGGATATCAATTCTTACCCATTTCCTCCCATATAATAAGTATGAAAAGAGACTTGGCCGGTTAAATTGGAAAATCCGAGTGAAGCCACTGAAAAAGAATTAAAAGAATAAAAAACTGGTTATTTAGCAGGCTCATCAGCAATTGTTGTCGAAGATATGAAGAAGGGTTTCAACAATGCTTAAAATGAACATTATAAACAGTGTAAACCATAACCAAGTAAATTAAAACTGCACAATAATGTAAATGCATATTGATAGCTATGGAAAAGAAAATATATAATTCCAGAAAGTCAGCAACCATCTGCTTAAAATTCTCAGCAGGAGAACATTCTATATCGAAATCAACATACTCTATTCAACATATCAAGTTGTGTAACTTCAGAAAATCCAACTTTTTAATATGTAAATGTGCATCATCATCTACGATATAGTCATCATGTAATTTTTGTGAGATAGTAGAAAAGAAATTGATATACCTCAAGTCCCAATCTCTAGTCACATCCCAGTAGAATGAATAAAGTGAGTTCGAAACACTTGACAGAAGCCAAAGAGGCCTATAGAAGCTTGTCCACCTATCAGGGAAGACATGATATTTAAGGGCTGAAAGAAAAATCACTGGCACTGCGGTCGAATATTTTAAAGCTGAAACCATAAGCAACTTGTGTCACAAAACTTGCCTCATTATTATGGTAAAAATAGCCTCGTAATCTCATAAGCCCAAGTGGACAACAACAATAATGACATGATTGTGAGGTATCAATATTCCAAGGTCACCGAGGAAGAAATTAGTAACAAAAGAAATCAATAAGGAGCTAAATATTGTGAAAAAACAAGATATGCTTAGAAATTGTGATTTTACCTGAAATCATCATGAAGATATAGGACTCCCTACATCAGACTTACACAGAAGACCTAACTTACACAGAAGACCTAAGCATTCTAAAGACTAGCATCAATTTCAACTCATCTATCAAGAACAAAAAGAATTTGGGAACTTTAATAAAATGATACGAATTTAATGTATCTCACATCAACCCACTCTAATTCCCTCAACATTTCTGAATACCAAGAAGAAACTAACTTGATATGATGAAGTTCTGTGGAAACTAATTATGCTGATGTAAGATTATTAAACCATTGTAATTTCCAAAAAAAAAAAATCTTAAACAACTGTAGCTTTAAGCTGGCTTCTGTTCTAACCAAGAGCACTTCATCCCAAAGTAGGATCAGGTCCCAGCAACTATTTTCAGCTACAACCCTATGATGCAATAAGATACCAATTTGCTTTCAAGATATTTTACAAGCAGTTGCAGTGTTTCCCACAAAGTTAAAAGGAATGAGAGGTGAGAAAGTCGGAATACAAACAAAAGAAGAAAGAATGCAAAACAAATTGTCAGAGTGATCATACCATTAAAAAGAGCAGTTTTCTCCCTTGTATCCTTGTATTGTCGAAGACATTGGAAAAGTCGAAAAACATAGGGCAAAACAAGAACAAGAGGGATTGCAACACTGTGACTGCCACACACAGAATCAGCTTCAAACCATGCAATTGTGGCAACCTGCAGTACTTGAACGGATGTAAGTAACACGAGAGACACAAACCAAACGATAATTACTTGGCATGATTACGGTGAAGCAAGGAAGTTTGACACACAAGGCTACTAAACAAAAACTGTATTCATACTCGTCTCAACTAGGGTTATCGTTGCATTTAGTTCCTTTACATTCAAGATGACACTGAACAAATTTCAAAAAAAAAGATGACACTGAACAATAGTAAATCAAAATGAGCCTATGGCACATCATTATTTTACATGAAGCAGAACAGAGTTTCAAGTTGGGATCAAGGCGCCTAACATCAATTATGAAGCAAATCCACTGGCAACTAAGCATTACGAGATGAGATTAACCTGGCGATGCAACATCCGGCAGACTGAACGTTCCAGATCTGAGAAAACCTATAGAAAAGTAAAACTTCTTAGGTAAAGAAAGTATAGCAGAGATATGTACAGAAAAACAAAAAGTAAAAGAATTTTTCTCACAGGGAATAGGGTTTTATTATTTCTATTAGTAGTCATGCACTCTAAATCTTTTACGATTTGATATATATATATATATATATTTATTTATTTATTTATATATATTGAAGGTGGCCAATGAAAATACAAGAAACAAAAGAAAGCCTCAACAATTCAAAGAACTGATAATCAAGTCTATCTAATTTGAAAGCAGGTAAAGTTATACAAGTAACAAAAGAAATCATGATGGTTCACATGGACTAATATTGTATGGACTATTCTCCAACACTGATGAACTATGAAACTGAGCAGACTTCAGATGCATGGTGAGTTTAGCAATTTAACCACTTGAACCAGAATCATTAAGTCTCACATTCTAGAACTGAACAAAACAACAAGACCTGAAGTCATCTACAAATTGTGAAGTCATCCCATAGTCTTGATAGAAAGATCATTGTAACAAAAGTAATGATGTCATGGACAGTCACAAGGTCAAAATAACCTGATTGATCCACTGTCACGTCTCAGTTATGCCAAACAACGAACATGGTCTCAAAACTTAATTACTAAAAGTAGACAAATGAGATACCTTTGCCATGGAAGTCAAAATATCAGCTACAAAGAAGTCAGAAAAAGTAATTGCCTGTGACAAGAATAAAAATACAGATAAGATACAGAACACAAGTAAATGAGTTGCATCAAATAGATCTCAGCAATCATGTAATTGTCATTTACTATGGTACCAAGCTCCTCCTAAGAATGTTGTGTTACATCTTTTACAGTGTCTAATAAGTCAGAAATTAATGGCATATTCGTACTTTATTTGCTACCGAAATCTAGGGGGATTGAGCAATCAAGTCCAGCAAACAATAATTTAAGCAGATTAGAGCTACCCTATTCACAGCATTATCAATAGTCTTTTGTTCAAAACATGGAGTTGATTGTTGCAATAACTCTTTACAGACATAACCATTTTGAGTAAAAGAAACCATAATTCTGTTATCTTTGCAGCAAATTATTGTTTATGGCAGCTGACTAACATCCACAAACATCTAAATATGATGGGTTCTACTAATCAAAAAACACTTAGCAAGAGTTCTGATTCCATAACATGAAAGCAACCTACAAAGTTCATTAGAAAATAAAATATTAAATTCTTTACTAATGTGTTAATAATCCACTTGAAGGATTAAAATGGTCAAAAACTTGCAGAAATTTGCAGGCAAATAACATTTTCTAAGAATCTTATAAACTTACCTGTAGAGGGACGACTATCCGCCAAAGAGTTCTTAAAAGGTAGTAGCGGGAAGGCAAAAAAAAGATATCAAATGGAAATATTAACACCATCACAATACCAATGTATAAGAGAACCTGTAACAAAGGAAACTTATTAAAACACAAGTTCCAACATCATGACAGTAACAAAAAAGTATGAAATCTATCAAAGAGCAGCTATTATGTTATTACAATGATATCGACATAGTATCTAGAAACAAATCTTTCCATATTCAAATATGTATTTTGTAGGAAATTAACACCCATCTGTTATCGTTTCAGTCTTCAAATATCCATGATATTTTATATAGGATATATGTGTCGCAGCATACAACTTTACAATCCATCTCCTTTCAAAAATTACTGCAGCGAGACATAAAGCTTTTCAACATGTCTCCTACGTGGTGCAGCTTGTTCCACATATATTCAACTAATAAACAATTGAAAAGGATGACATCAACTATCAAACGAAGCAACAATAAACTCTCCCGTTCCATATCCTAAAGCTAGAAAAAATGAAAAGTGAAAAAGGAACACAAATTACTACAAGGCATCAATATCTACATTTTGCAAATAAAAAACCTAGCATTTTACCCTGAACCTGAAATAGATTGTCAATTATTCATGTCAAAGAAAACAAAATCTTCAAGATTATATATAAAACAAGACATTGACATTTAGAGATCATAATCATTCACAGCTTATAAGAGCATCTATTACACTGGTTGGGATGCAGCCAATGATACTTCTCCATGAGAGTAAAGGTAAAGATAAGAAGTCATGCTAGTTGGAACGATGATAGTCATCCACGTAGCAACCTACAAATATTTGGGGGGGAAAAAATCCTCAACGAAAGCATATTGGACAACAGCAATAAAGAATTAAAAAATACCACAGAGATGACAATATTAATTATCAGAAATACAAAGAAAATTTTACTTCTGTAAAGAATAGGTAAACAATGAAGAGAAATAATTAATTAGCTACAAAATACATTACCTTCCATATTTCTGTATGGGTAAGATGATTCTGGTCAAGATCAAAGATTTTGGCATAACTGACAGTAGAATGAGAGAAAACCCACAAATTAACTCCCCAAAGCCAAACTGTCATAGTCTGCAGCATCAGAAACAGAAGGAAATGATCTCATTGTACATGGAAAGCTTGGAAGTATAGACTAAGAAATCTAGTTTCATCAATTAAAAAAAGTAAACAAAGTACTAACCACAAGAAGAAGAGGATTGTAATACAGAAAAGCTTCATAAAGAAAGCGATCCCTCAAATCAGCATCCATTCTCATGACGGAATCCCAGCCAACCTGCAACGTTTAATTGTCACCCGCTGATAAGTTGCAGTCAATCAAAGAAAACTGTGTGGTCTTCCCAAGACATCACACTTGTCATCAAGTTTATGATATACAAAACAACTTGAGCTACCAAATGGATAGATATTAGCTAACCTTACAGCAAATGAAACCCCAGATGAAGAATAACAAGACCTGGAAGATTAGGACCTTATTTAGTATCTTCAAAGGCATAAAAAATTGAGGTGAAGAGATTGATGAAGGAACATTCTTTTGAAATAAAATCGAAAGTACTCCATACCATCGTTACAAAGCAGTGCAAGAATATTTTACTGTCTAATCTGCCTATTAGAATTTAAGAAATGTATCACAAATTCTGTCTTTAAATAAGACAAGAGAATTTTGAACAAGCCTCACCTCTTCCACCTAAGTAGAATAATCCACATTGATCACAAGACAAATCACATAATTTGCAAAGTGAAAGATAAAATATCAGGCAAATCATTAAGAACGGAACCTTAAATCGCCACAAAAATATTGGTGATGGCATCATTATCACGGCAGTACTTATTGGTGTACTCGCAATCTTCAAGTCAATAGATTCCATCGAAGACGAGAAACCTTCCTCCACACCATTTCCCGATTCACTACCATCTGAGCAAAACAATCCACAAGTATTAATTTAGCATGCACATTCTACCGTCCATAACTATTCAAGGAAACCAAAAAGGGAACAATAAAGCAAAAACAATCCACTGACACCCGCATCACGGAAAAGTTAAAAGCATGATCATATATGTTTTTCTACCAAGATCAGAAACAATAGGTCGGCTACTAGACTTCCTCAAATGCGGGCTATTGTTAGGCGCTATCACTTGACTTCCGAACATAGATTTAGTCTCCAGATATTGTTGCACACTCTACCTACGCCCTACAGCCTGTACCCACCAATGGAAATGCAAATGTTGCATTAATAATTTCCATTAACAGGAAATAAGAACAAGATGCTGAAAACCCATTTTGACAAACCGATAAATTAAGAGAAAAACACAATGCAAACAAAAAAATAGCAGTCCAAAGATACTCACAGTGAAAGATATAGAGTGGAAAGAAAAGGGTAGATTCAATGTGCGTTTGTGGGGATGCGAACCGTGATTGGGGGGTTTCACTATACCACACCCGCCCGAGATACACAGATCTCTACTCTGGTTATTGATGTTGCGTTGAGTGAGGAATAAGGAAGGACAGAGAGGAAAATGGAAATTGGGGAATTCTTAAAGGACCAAACTGCAAAATTCAATGCAATTGTAATAAATATGGATTGTTTTTGCTATGGCGACATTATCGGTTTAATGTTGACATAAAGAAACCTGAATTGTGTTGGTGAAAGGATGGCCAGGTCTTTATCGTAATAAATTAAATAAATTTGTTAAACACAACTTTATTCACGGGATCATAGATCAAGACCAATGTTCTGAATACCGTACCGGATTTGGTACCGGATTGAGCTCTGGAACGGAACTGTACCGGTACCAGTCGGTACCGGTACCGTTTCGGGATATTTTTTAAATTTATAAAATAGTCCCTGAACTTTTTAAAAATTTCAAAATAGTCCATATTGATATATTATACAGCTGTACTGTATACTTTACTAGTTTACTGTTTACATCAACCATGCTTT
>JANZXV010000009.1:1524351-1537197 GCA_027576455.1 Erythroxylum roigii
AAAATTTCCTATAATTTCCAAAAATTCTACAATAATAATATGACTCTCCAAATAAATTTTCAACTCAAAAATAATTCACCAACAATTTCTAAAAAATATTCTAAGTATACGAAAATTGCCAAAATTATTTTAATACAGTCCGAATAAATCAGAAATCTTATTAAATTAATTTACCCGGAAATTGTCATGAATGCATGCCAAAATGCTTATGCACAAATATGCAAATATTTAAATAGCAAACTTAAAATGTACTAAATTTCTTTAATATTCTAACCCCTAATTTGGGGCGTTACAATTGATACTTGGGAGAAAGTTATGGAGACATTTATGATGAAGTGGTACCCGACCCACAAAAGTCTTAAACTCCGAAAGATGATACATTGGTTTTCGCAGAAGGATGGGGAAAAGTTTAATGAGGCTTGGGAACGGTTTAATGATCTCCTTAACCAATGCCCACACCATGGATTCGACATGTATTCATTGACTTAGTTTTCTACTATGGTCTCACTAATCACAATCAAACCTTAGTGGATTTGAATGCTAGGGGAAACATAATGGACTGGAGTTCTCAAGAATTATGAAATATTTTCAAAAAGGTCGCCGAGAACTCACATTGCAAGGTAACTAGAAGCAAAGTTGTAACTCTGAATGAAGTAGGTTCCAAGTCGGACATGGCATATCAGGTTGCTGAAATTAATAAGAAGTTGAATTTGCTGATGAATGATAATAAGTCTAGTAGAGACCCATATACTTTGTGTGGGAGGTTTGGGCATTCAGTAGCAGGGTGTATGAATAGTGAGACAGCCTTGACAGAAGAAGAGGTAAGCTATGCGAACAACGGTAAGTAGGGTAAGAAGCTAGATCCCTTCTCAAACACCTATAATGAAGGTTGGAAATTCCACCCAAACTTCTCCTAGAAGAATCATGGGGCAGCCAAACCTATGGGGCCACCAGGGTTCCCAACACCAGAGAAACAACATTACTCAGCCCCTTCAACTTTTGCTCCCCAACAATTTCCTTCACCATGGGAGAAAAAGGTAGAACGACTTGAGGACATGTTTTCTCAGCTGATGGGCAAAATGGATCAGAACACCCAAGCCAGTTCTCAAGCAATGAATAGAATGGAGCAGAACATTCAGTCAAATTAAGTAGCGATTAGGAATTTGGAAGTGCAAATCAGTCAAGTGGCAAAGGAAGTCAGTGAAAGAGGAAAGGGGAAGCTGCTTAGTAACACTCAGGTGAATCCAAAACAAGATTGCATGGCAGTCGTTCTAAAAAGCGGGAAGATTATAGAAGGTGCAGTCCCAAAGACAAAGGAGGTTCCGGAAGTTGAAGAAGAAAAGACAGATGAAGGGGAGGAGCCTAAAGGACCATCTCACAAGAATGAACCACCATCTGGGTCGGACCTTACCTTCATACCACCCATACCGTATCCCCAAAGGGTCAGGAAGAGGACTGACGAGTCTAAGTTCCATAAGTTTCTCAACATGTTCAAGAAAATTCACATCAATATCCCTCTTATGGAAGCGCTAGCGGAGATGCCTACATACACTAAGTTTTTAAAAGAGATCATCTCTAATAAAAAGAAGCTTGACAACTTTGCTATAGTGGCCTTAACCGAGAAGTGTAGTTCTATTTTACAAAATAAACTACCTCCCAAGTTAAAAGATCCAAGGAGTTTCACTATACCCTGTTATTTTGGCGAATCATATATTTTTCAATGCTTATGTGACCTTGGTGCAAGCATCAATCTTATTCCTTTATCTTTGTATAACAGGTTGGGAATTGGTGAACTCAAACCGACCATCATTTCGTTGTAACTTGCCGACAAATCAATTCGATATCCGATTGGTATAGTTGAGGACTTACTGGTAAAGGTTGATAAGCTTATAATTCCTGCTGATTTTGTTATGCTGGAGATGTAGTTTGACATGCAGGTTCTCATAATTTTGGAAAGACCATTCTTAACCATAGGCGGAGCCTTAATTGATGCCACGGATGGTAAGCTAACCCTGCGGGTAGGTGACGAGAAAGAGGAGTTTAATATTTTTAAGGTATTTAGTTACTTAGGTCTTTAAACAAATGATTGAAATTCATATCACCTATTAGCTATAATAAATCTTTTGATAGTCCACTGAAACTAAGACCTTTGGTCACTTCCCCTGTTATATGCTCTTCCAAAAAAGTTTTTCCTATCCAACTATACACGAGTATACAGTCTTATGGGATATTCTACACTTTGATCAACAACTCTTTGCCTAGGGGGGACCTAACTGGGAATGGCCTACTGTTCCTTTTTCCGCAAATCGAATGGTAACAACCTCCGAAACTTTCAACTTAGAGGGGTCAATGATACATTCAATTAACAATTACATCCCAATAAAGAACGTGAAAAGCTCACATGTCGACGTGGGGATGGGTCAGTTGTGTTCTGAAACGTGGGTAGGGGAAGTGGCGAAGTGCCAACTTGACATTATACAAAACAGCAAAAGAAAAGTGATCTCATCTCGTCTCCTCTCTCTTTCGTCGTATCGGTCAGAAACAGACATCGGCATTCGGCACTCAGAGGAAGCAAAAAGGTATAATAATAATAATTATTATTAAAAAAGAAGAATCAAACCACCACCCGACAAGGGCACATCAACATCAACATCAACATGTTCGAACACCGGAAAAGGAAGACGTCCCTTTCTCTCTCTACCTCTAACCCTAACTCTCCTCTTTCTCTCTCCGCCAGAATGGCCACTCCCAAATTCTCAGTACCTTTGGCGCAGAGCCGTCTCAAGGACATGCTTTTGCTTCTCTCTATTGTCTTCATTATTTACCTTTTCTTCCACTCGCCTCCTACTCTCCCACGCGCCGTCACAGCTCCTTTATCTCCATCTTACCCAGCCTCCTCCCGCCACCACCTCGTCTTTGCCATCGCCTCATCGTCCGCATCATTCGTTGGCCGGATACCATATCTCAAACTCTGGTACGATCCCGACACCACTCGAGCCTTCGTGTTTGTGGACGGCGCTCCGGCGGGATTCGCGTCGGACCCCACCCTTCCGCCTCTGATCGTCTCCGAGGATACTTCTCGCTTTCCGTACACCTACAAGGGCGGGCTGAAATCGGCTGTTCGCGTGGCCCGTGTGGTGAAGGAGATTGTGGAGTTGAATCAGAGCGATGTGAGGTGGTTCGTGTTCGGCGACGACGACACATTGTTTTTTGTGGACAATTTGTTGGAAACGCTGTCTAAGTACGACCATAACGAGTGGTATTATATTGGGAGTAACTCGGAGAGTTATGATCAGAATTTGAAGTACTCGTTTGATATGGCATTTGGCGGTGGAGGTTTCGCTATAAGTTATCCATTGGCTAAGGTTTTGGCAAGAGTTCTGGATTCGTGTTTGATAAGATACGCAAACTTGTACGGTAGTGATGCGAGGATTTTCTCATGCTTGGTGGAATTGGGTGTGACGTTGACTCATGAACCTGGGTTTCATCAGGTACGCTTTATTTTTGGGGTCCTTTCTTGTTACCATTTTTGAGTTCATGTTGGTAAAAATGGATTGAGTCTTGGGATGCATTTGATTTGACCAGGTTGATATGCGGGGAAGCCTGTTTGGGTTGCTGTCTGCACATCCAGTATCTCCCCTGGTGTCTCTTCATCATTTGGATGCGGTGGATGCAATATTTCCTAGTATGAACAGGACTCAAGCTATCCATCATCTTTTTGAAGCTGTGGGCATGGATCATGCTAGGATTTTGCAGCAAACTGTTTGCTATGACCGCAAAAATTCATTGACCGTCTCAGTCGCATGGGGCTATTCGGTTCAGGTGTTTGAAGGGAATGAGCCGCTTCCAGACCTTATTTTACCACAGAGAACGTTCAGGCCATGGAGGAGAAGTAGAAGCGGTGACTTCAGTCGACTCATCTTCAATGTGAGGGAATATCCTAAAAATCCTTGTCAAAGGCCAGCTGTCTTTTTCATGGAAAAGGTGTCTCTTATTGATAATGGCATTTGGAGTACTTACAGGAGGCACAAGGAGGAGGATTGCTCTAGGGCTAATGCGGTAAACAACCTTGAACATATTAGAGTGTTCACACACAAACTAGAATCTCGTGCTGGACAGGTACCACAAATTTGAAATATGAATTGTGCTATTAGTAACTATTGATAGGGAAAATTTGGCAATTATTTGATGGCTTTGCCGTTCCTATCCCAGATGATTGCTTCCCGTCGACAGTGTTGTGATGTGTCTGGATTCAATGAATCTATGGTTGTTAGCATTAGGCAATGCGGCATAGATGAGCTGATTTCGATGCATTAATAGTCTTCTTCCTTGGAGCTGTTCTGAAATGCAGTTACGCATAGAGCCCTCTGACTGAATTAATGCTGTTGCTTAGTGGTAAGTTATTGCTTCTTCTCTCAGATAACTTTACGAGCTTTCCTTTATTCTCATGTAAGCTTTTTGTTTACTACTCCCAAAACTTGCGTCGACATGTTAATATCCAAATTCAATATAGGATGTAACCTGAGATCAGAAACTTTGGCTTGCCATTAGGGTATGCATCACATTCGACTTGTATAATGAGTTGTCCGTGTTTTCTTCTTGAGTTATCCCGACAGGCCTTGCAACTCTATGTTTTTCTGAAAGAAAAACTTGATTAGAGCTGTGAATTTTAAGCCATGGACTCGTTGTTAGCAGTTTATTGTTTTCTTGTCCATTTGCTGCTTCAATTTGGATGTGACATTTTCATAGCAAATTTATTTGACTGTGAGAGTAGTAGCCTTTTTCTTACCTTAACGATGGAATCTGGATTCTACTTGTGCAATGAGTGTTATCCGCCTATTTCTTTTATCTTTGAATCTGTGTTCCTCGCACACATACACATTTACGTGTTACATAAACTGTGCTACGCAAGCAAACTGTGATGGGAGTTGACCCTGAAGGATTTGCATAATAAAATCAATACCTGGGAGTGTCAAATTTTGGGTTTCTCCCCAAGTGTGTATTTGTACTTCCAATTTCATTTTATCTTTTCTTTTCCTCAAGTCTGTGGTCCTTCTAGGAGAGAGTCTTTACCACAAGACGATTCCCTTGTCTTATCTGTGTTACTTTGTTGATGCCTGCTGTAGCATGTGAAACGACTATCGTAAACTGCCTGGACAAATTTGATGAATGCTCTTGTTAGTATGGCATTTCTTCATCTGCGTTTTCATTATATCTTCATTCTTTACATTGTATGACAGTTTCTTATTGGAAGTCTTTGTGGAAGATTATGTTGCCATGCAAAGGATTATGTGAAAGAGGGAACAAAATCTCTGAGTAAAAAATATTTCTATTCTGGTTACGAGGGTATGTTTCTTGCCTTCAGAATAGGTGCATGGACAAAAGATGCTATAGCATTTGTTAGTTTTAAGGCATCAAGCTGATTTCTTGCAAATGAAAATGGGAGTCGGAGGAAACTAACTGAGATTGCTGCCAGCGAACTGTCCAGTTGGTTATCTAACATAGAAAGGAATGTGAAGGAAGGAGAGTCCAGAAATATACTGTCAATGATGATTGCCATTTCTATCATGGATGAAGATCTGATCCAGTAAATACTGTGTTTATATTCTGTTTGTATATATTCGAGCTGTCGAAACATTAGAGATCATAGTAATTTATGCAATTTTTTTTTGGATTGCTAACTAACCAACAATTTTTATAATTGTTCCAACAAGTTTTAGCTTACAATATTACTCATAGCATTTGATTTATTGCTTCTGAAAATCTTGTGGCAGCTTAGGTCACAAATATATGGAAAAACAGAAGGTTTGAATAGTAGAGGCTGTATCATCTCTCATTTTGGTAGTTTACTGTATCAAATTTTGTTAGGGGACTTTGAATAGATTGTAATGTACTGTGAGGTTTACTGAATATATGGAAAAACAGAAGATTTGAATGGTGGAGGCTGTATCATCTCTCATTTTGGTAGTTTGATGTATCAAATTTTGTCAGGGGACTTTGACTAGATTATGATACTGTGAGGCTTTCTGCAAATGAGATGCAGAGGTAACGAAGATATAAAGTGTTGTGCATAATCGGGCATCGTTCTTTTAACGGTGGATGCTTTTGACGGGCGTATAGAGTAGAGGTGACATTAAAACGGTACGGTCGTCGAGATCGTCGGTTCTCGGGCTTTGGTTTCCTAGTGAAACACATCATGAGAGCATGTGCACTTTGCTTAATTTTGACACAAACTCCCGGTTTTTGTGGCTTCCTAGGGGAATAGATCTTCTGTTATTCTCACCCAGTTTTTCATGTTAGATGAATCCAGATTCTTTATTCAGTTTTACTCTATCATATTCTGTTTCATAGAATTTCAGCTATCTATAAAGAGTTGCGAAATAGCTGATGTAAACCTCTTAGATGATACCCTTCGCTTTCCAAAATCTGCTGCCCTTCTGTGGACATTTAAAAACGTACCCTCCTCTTAAGAAGTCAAAAACTCTGACTGCTACTCAGTTTCCGTTTACTCGTTAAAATTTGGAGGACTCTTCATCCGTACTGCCACATATATCCAAAGGGTCTTTTCACCGATCAAATGTCTAACAAAATCTAATAACAACCAATAAGATCTGCTTTCCCTGTCCCCGCTTTTACGTTGTCAACTAGATGGAGTCCATTGTCAACAATCATTTGACTTGTAAGAATTAGACCCACCCACTTGTAAGCCTTTGATTGAAAAAACAAACCGGAACCTTTTCCCTTTGTGCGTACGTAACTATCGTGATCTGTTCCTACTTGCTTCCGCCTCAAATTGCGCCAAGAAATGGTTGAAGTTTATGTATTGCGAATTTGACTACGGAATAGTTGTACTACGCAACTTCAGCCAAGCACAACCCCTTGACCCTCTTCATCTTGCTCGCCTCCTTGGAAAATGCAGTGTCTACAGTCACCTAGCAAATCCCAGTTACCTTCTCGTTTGTCAAACCTCGTCATAGTCGTATCTTCTATTTGTTTAGTATACCTTCTCGTGTCACTCATTCTGGTAGGTAGTTCAAAGTACATAGATCTCAGTTCCGTTGCATCAGCAGATGTATACGATCCTACAACCCTTGAGCATATTGTTTTTGGGATTGCTTCGAACGAGAATTCATGGCCCAAGCGCAAGGAATATGTTAAGCTCTGGTGGGAACCTCGGCAAATGAGAGGGTGTGTGTTTCTAGAGAGCATGCCTGAAGATATAAGTTCATACAATGATAATAGTTCACTTCCTCCTGTTTGTGTTTCCGGTGATACCTCAAGTTTTCGTTATACTTTTCGCAATGGTCTCCGGTCAGCTATTAGAGTGGCTCGTGTGGTTGCTGAGACTGTGGCACTCAATCATTCTAATGTGCGGTGGTATGTTTTCGGAGATGATGACACTGTTTTCTTTCCGGAGAATTTGGTGAAGACTCTTTCCAAGTATGATCATGGGCTTTGGTACTATTTAGGGTCTAATTCAGAGATTTATGAGCAGAATAGGGTTTTTGGGTTTGAAATGGCTTTTGGTGGGGCAGGATTTGCCGTAAGTTATCCACTGGCAAAAGTCTTGGCAAAAACTTTCGATTCCTGTATACAACGCTATCCACATCTGTATGGAAGTGATTCCAGGATCTATTCTTGCATGGCTGAGCTTGGAATCGGACTAACTCATGAGCCTGGATTCCATCAGGTATTAGTTCTCGTATGCTAATGGTTTGTCCAAAAACTTTAGTTTAACAAGTGATTTGATGCTGAGAAGTTTTCAATTCAATTATTGCAGATGGATGTTCGGGGTGACATATTTGGGTTGTTGACTTCGCATCCTGTGACACCACTAGTGTCTCTTCATCACTTTGATTACGTAAATCCTATATTCCCCAACATGACGACCCTAAAGGCCCTGGAACTTCTTCTGAGAGCTGTAAAAGTTGATTCCCTGAGGATCCTGCAGAGAACAATTTGCTATGATCGGTGGTTTTCCTGGACTATTTCGGTGTCATGGGGTTATGCTATTGAGGTTTATGGGAATCATATACGCTTGCCTGATCTCCTTCCTGTTCAGCAAACTTTTAACCAATGGAAACACGGAAGCATGTTGGCTGGTGTCTATACTTTTAATACAAGAGTAGCTCAGGCTCATCCCGACCCTTGCCGCAGACCAACTATTTTCTTTTTTGATAGGCTAGAGGTAAACTCAGCTGAGGGTATCATCACCAGTCATTACAAGAAAAGCTATGTCAATTGCTCCCACGATGCTACTGCTTCTCCTCGGAAACTTGATGAGATTAAGGTGCTCTCGAAGAAGCTTCATCTTAGTGTTAACCAGGTACGTATACATTTCTTTTTCTTTCAGTTTTCAATTTCTCGAAGTTGACTCAAAACTTACATCTTTCTTCAATTCAGTTGCGCGCTCCAAGGCGACATTGTTGCGACGTTTCACCTTCTTCTGTGGGTAATGTGATGGAAATCGGAATCAGAGAATGCAGAGGAGAAGAATTGATTCACATGCATCCTTAGATTCAGCGTCGCTAACACTAATGAACATAGGTTTCCCTTAAACAACTTCACAAACCATCTGGTGATTTCAACAACGGTCTGAATATCGAATTCAATATCAAAGGAGGATGACATGTGTTACTACTTAGGCTTACTCAAGAGTTACATGTCTGTCATAGTTTCTATACAATAATTTTAATACAGTTGGTGGAAGAAAATTAGAAAATAAAGCTTTTCTTATGTGAATGGTCAATTTCTGGAGAGATCTGCTACAAATCCCAAAAAAATGAATACATCACAGAATCCATGTTTGGATCAGCACATATCAAACTTGACATCACTCTTAAATTCTTTTATTTCAGTCATTCATTGCCCTTTTTCGAAAGCTCTGCAATTCTTTCACACCATAAATGACAGTGGGCAAAGCTCGATGGCAATGAGCTTGTTTTCCATACTTGGACAATGCGTTGACAACAAATGATTCACTTTCTGTTTAATGTTTATCATGAGCAGCCAAGACACTTATGCTTAACCTCTGATACTCATAATCTTTTTCTCCATCCTCTGTTTTGAAAGTCTATGGTCTTCCTGAAAGCCCATATTCAAGTAATCTATTCTGTTTCGATCACGCCCTGTCATGCAAGAACCCAGTTTTTCCACCTCTCTAAACATCAGGTGCAGAAATTGCATATAATGTATTAGTTTATGAATACATTATATGCATATTATTTCTGAGTCTGCATCGGAGTTATAATGGACCAATCTCCAACACAACATATGCAAGCAATCTTTTAATTCAACTATCATCTACTGTTGAACATCAAAGCAGATGGAAGAGTCACCAATTTGGAGTATTCACCAATGACTTACGTAAAGCTCTAGTAAGAGGTGAAGCTTTCAGAAAGCTTGTCTTAGAGTCTTGATCATGCTTTGGCCCTCAATCAATGGGAGATTAAGAACTATGGATCGACTAAGGAAATTTCTTACACTAACTAATCTTCGTCTGTTGTGAAATCAAGTCAGTGAAATTGTGGGCCGCCTTTTCTTTAAAATAACTTAGTGGAGTAAAAATATTTTATTGTGCATAATAATGATCGGAATTGTACTAATTAATGGGTTCTTGGCGTTCCTATCTTAGGGTGGTTACCTTAGGAAGAACTTCTCCTTTACAGTGACTGTAATTGTTGTTAGCTAGCTATTGGCCTTTTGAAAGTGGGTCTTAATATATAGGGTCTAGGATTTAAGATTAGGGTTTGGTAATCATTAGTTATTACCTTAGGGTTTGGTAATCACTAGGGTGGTTGCCTTAGGAAGAACTTCTGCTTTCCATTTGTCTTATACAATGACTGGAACTGTGGTTAACTAGCTGTTACCCTTTTGAAAGTGGGTCTTAATATATATTGACAGGATTTAGGAGTTAGGGATTAGGAATTAGGAATTAGGGATTAGGATTTAGTAATTACTAGTTATTACATACTTATTATGGTGCAGGTTGACAATTGAATCTGACAATCGTACTAAAGATTATGTTACGGAGTGGATAGGAAGATTTACCCCTCAACGAAGCTGGATTGGGATGAGGAAAGCAGAGTTTCATAATTCAGGTCTGTTGGAGAAATTGGAGGATGTGAATTATCAAATTAAGAGGTTTAAGAAGAAAGAATTGAAGGCTGGGACGAATCGTAGGAACATGCAGGAGTGGTGGAAAAAAGTACTTGGTTAAGTAGCACAAGCAGCATGAGAGGAACATTGTGTTAATTTTAGGAGGTGCAAGTGGCCTGGCTTGGACCGAAATCAAAGGTTTCGATTCAAGCTCAGGCTTAAGCTGCCTAAGTTAGATCCGGCCTGAGACTCGACTATTTTCAACAAAACGATGTTGTTTAACATTTTTAATTAAAAGATGGCCGAGTCAAATTAGGCTCAGATTTAGATTTGTCATCTCAGTCTGGGCCGATTGAACCCCTCTAAATTAACTTATCGCTTAGTTTGGTTGTTTGCAGAAGATGTCCCAACGGGTTTTTAATTATTTTTCCATTTTCCCATGAATTCTAAGACTAAACCACACCAAAATGTTTGTACTATTTTGGATTTAATTATAAATTACAGGTTTTTTAGGCTCATATAAGAAGCTACCGAACCTCTGACTGATTCATATCTGAATGAGGCTGAGCCAAGCATCAAAGCAAGCTAAATATGTGAACTGGTCAAGTATTGCTATTTTATAGTGGCCGGCCACCAGCGATCTGCTATATTTTAATCAGAAATTAACAAAATGCTAATTCATCATTCTTAGTCGGAAGCTAATTAATTATGGGAATGATGTAATGATTTCAACTCTATTCTACCAACTGGTGATAATCTCATCTGGTGATGAGCTATGTTTTGACAAACTGCTTTGAATTTATGCTTGTAATGTCCATCCAAGAAACAAGAACAAACTAATTTTATTGTATGAAGACTTTGAATTGGTCTAATTGCTTCCTTTTCACATCCAACACGTTATTCCTTTCAATGATTAAGCACATAAGATTGGTCTCAGTAGTATCTGTACAAAAAGCAGCAGGATTAGGGTCCAGTGCTTCTATTGTTATAACCGTATCTTCATGTTCTTCTTTTCTGCACTGTAGGATGCAATCAATTGAATTAGATGCTTCTTGTCTACTCTTAATTTCTTGTCTTCTGTATCGGTTGTATGCTACACAAGCCCAATCATATCAGTCTTTTGAGTGTAACTCTACCAGGAATTACACTCTTGGAAGTGCATATCAGCAGAACTTAGAGCTTGCACTTAAATTTCTGGCCGATAATGCTTCTGTAACAGGCTACTACACCACCACATCGGGCTACAATCCTGACACAGTATATGCTCTGGTTCAGTGCAGAGGTTTTCTCTCCGCAGAAGACTGCCAAAAATGTGCTGCTAATGTTGCCGGAGACATACGTGAAGTGTGTCCCAGCCAGAAGGAAGCTTTCATATGGAATGAAAATTGTTACCTGCAATACTCAGACTGGCTCTTTTTCTCAGCAACCAATGTCAACAAGAGGCTGTGTTTGGTTAATCTGGTGAATGCAACTGAACCAACTCTTTTCAGTGGAAGCCTAAGAAACTTGATTAAAAGTCTGTCCTCCGTTGCTGCATCAAATTCTTCAAGATTAGCTTTTGGTAGAACCGTATACAACGGTCTTGATACTATTTATGCTATGGTGCAGTGCAATAAAGATATAACAGGAAATGATTGCTTGTATTGTCTTCAACAGATCGTCACCAACAATCCACAGTGTGTTGATAAAAATGTGGGCGGTCAATTAATCGCTTTGAGTTGTTATATTCGGTATGAGATTTATCAGTTCTTTTCGTTGTCGTTACTGAGTGAATCTTCTCCACCTCCTTTGTTCACACAACCCAGTTCAGATCCTAGCATCACCAATGGTCGAACTAGTCAGAGTGGTATCCTTCTTGTTTCTTAATATGAAAATATCAGTTGGAAAGCTCAATTATGCATCATGTTTATATTTTTAATACAATCAATGTTGAAGGACTTGTGTCCATTTATGCAGGAAAGAAATCCAAAACCATACTTACCGTGATCATACCTGTATCTGTAGCTTTTATGGTGACAACCATCATCTTACTTTGTTTCTTCCGTCGAAAGATCAAGAAGAAAAGGACAGGTATTACTCTTGACTTCGTATATGTTAACAGTCAACAGTTTCAGCTGTCACCTTTTAAGTTTCGGTGTCCAGAAGTGTGTCCATGGTAGCAATTAAACAAAATTAAATAAAGAAAAAGTAGCTGTGTGTAAAAAGTAGATGCTTTTCTTATTAAGCTATTCACATCTATATATGTAAAATGATCATACAGATGGTGTCGCGGGAGAAGTTAGCAAAAGCATGGAGTTGCTTTCGATTGGACTTGAGGAACTTAGAGTAGCAACAGACAACTTTTCTGATGAGTGTAAACTTGGACAAGGTGGTTTTGGACCAGTATACAAGGTACTACCTTTTAATTCTTAAGATTGAGATAAATCTACCTTCCATTTATTAGATGATACTTGTTAAGATACAAGTTATCTATCGTATTATTAATTTTGACATTGTTTGATAATTGGACTTTCAAGATAATGTTGATTTGGTTCAAACTTTAAACTAAATCATCATCATTATCACACCTAGTCTGAAGTCCCGCAGTGAAGCGAGGTCTGGAGAGATCTGATAATACGCAACCTTACTCCTATTTAATAGAGAGGTTGTTTTCTGTAGACCCACATACAGATGTTGAAGATTAATTCAAATTTGAAGTTGTTTAAATTCCTTTAGAATAGGTCTTAGAATAAATATTAGATTATCTTT
>JANZXV010000009.1:1537297-1552406 GCA_027576455.1 Erythroxylum roigii
CTATATTTCAAATAAAAATTAATTTATAAATAAAAAATTAATTTTATTAAAATAACATATTTTTATTAATAATTTTTTAATAAATATTATATAAGACATTAAATAAATTTATTTAAATAAAAATAATTTATCTTTAAGTTTTATATTAAATGTAATTATTATTAGTGGTAAAAACATAACTACATTAATATTAACAACCAAACAGATTTTTGTTTTTATGTGAGAGAATCGGCTGAACTTTAGGGTGTGGACTTAGGTCTCCAACTAGCCTGAACTCTTGGTTTTCAGCGCGTAGTTCTCGAACTAGATTTTCTCGTAATTAAAGATCTCCTCTCTGGCGCCTCGCATGAAACCATGTCACTCAATCTTTTAGTTTTAGGCATCAATGAACTACTCGTTCGGAATTGCGTTGTTCTCTCTTGACATACATAAGAGAGAAATTGATGTGCTGACTGGCTCGCCACTTATGCTTTTATCTTGGGACTCGGTCTCACCACTTTTAATAGAGTCCTCTCTGAATGTGCCACTATCTTTATAAAGGATATGGCAGGGATTAGCCTCCGTCAGAGTATCGTGTAATTTGTTTCTTTTCCTGTAAAATAAAGAAAAGAAACAAAAACAAAAAATTAAAAATTACAACCAAAAAAAAAAAGAATTAGAACCCAACGCTCTTTAGTTTTGTGAGCCTAAGTCACCGAAGAAGTCTTAGTTGTTAACACCGTTGGCATGTTTAAGTTTGTTTGGTGAAAAACCGGAGAAATATTTCATGTACCAAATCATGAAAGTCTTATTTCTCAATTCTACGCAATGCATCAGCTTATAACTGATTTTATTCACGATATCAGTAATTAGCTAATTTGACTATCAAATAATAAAAGCTCTCTATCAAATAATAAAAGCTCTTTATTTACGAATGTCTTATAAAATTAATTGTTTAGTATTAACTATTTATGTGTAAAATGATTTATAAGTGCATAATTTTAAACAAATTTATAAAGATATAAGTATTATATCTTATTATTTCTCTAAATATTTTCATAAAATTTAGATTTTACATATTTAATTTCACAAAATTAAGTTTATAACTTTAATAAAAACATAAAAAATAGAAAATAATATAATAATAATAATAATAAATTATTACTATTACTACTACTTTTTTCATATTAATCTATGGTAAAAGAAAAATAATAATAAAATATGGCAATTTAAATAATTTGTAATAATTTTTTAATACAATTATCTTTTTGTCCCTTAATTTTTTAGTTGATGAAGCAAAACGTTACTTATAAGAGTATTTCTAAAAAATAACAAATTGAGTTCAATCTATTAATATAATCAGTTAATTATCAAACATAATTATCAATAATTTTGATATAATCAAATAGCAAAATACTTCTCAATCCTACAAACAAGGCCAAAAGATGCTGCCTTATTCTTCAGATGTAATTTCGTGAATTTACTACCAAATGCTTTTTCAAGTCTTCAATTATTGCTTGGTTATCAAGAGGGATGACAAAGTTGAGATTCAATTCGTTTTTTCTTTTTTAAGAATTCCAAGACTTGGGAGTTGGGGCCACTTTTTCACAGCTTCAGCTTGTCGGAGAAGGGTCAGATTTGTGCTTGATAGCAATTAAGTTCATCTTCAGCAGTCGATGAACTGACTACATCAACAAAAATCCCATTTAAAGCAAAGTATTCTTTAAAAAATATTCACATACATACGATTACTGAGCGGTATAAACAAATAAAGAGAAAAAGAACACACATGTGACGAACAGAGCAGGGATAGAAGTCGGCCTGTCAAGTCGCTGTTCTTCTTTTTATTGTTTTTCTCTGCTCAGTATTTAACGTTAAATCACATCATTTCAGATTTCAGATTTCAGAGAAGCAGGGCATCCCCTTGGTTGTCCCTCTCTCTCTTCTTTACCACCCACTTTTTACTCTCTCTGACTTGTGATTCTCCGTTTGCTTCTTTACTGTACCTTCTCTGTCTGTCCTTAGTTGTCTTCAGCATTGGCATTTGGTTTTGGTTAACCCATGTGCATTTGTTTTGTTTGTTTTTGAAAAAAGAAAAAAGAAAGAAGAATCTATGTTTTCTTATAGTTTGTTTGTATAACTATAAACCCGCATGTTATATCTCCTTTTACCTTTACTTCAGCCACTGCCTTCTTAAGATATATAGTGTTGCTTTAACTTTTCTCTCATCTTTTCTAGCTGTTTGTGTGTGTGAGGCTCTTTCATTCCAAACATCGCTACTGAAGAAATGACTAAAGATGAAGACTTTAAGCTACTCAAGATCCAGGTCCCTCTCTGCCTCTCTTTCAACCACATTCTTTCTGCCTTTTCTCACTTGTATCTTTTTATTTATTTTTCCGTAACTTGAGCAAAGTTTGTTTTTGGTCTTTTCCTTGATAAACTTTCTTTTTGTTCTTGTTGCTTGCCTTCTTTCTCATTATGTTTGTCTACAGACCTGTGTTCTCAGAGTCAACATACATTGTGATGGGTGTAAGCAGAAAGTCAAGAAACTGCTTCAAAGAATTGAAGGTATTAACTCCATTATCATGTTTTTTATGTTTGCATTGCTGTTCTTCCCTTGGATGAGACTTGTTATCTTCTCTTCTTTCTGGTACAATTGTGTCTGGTTGTTCTAAAAATAGCGCAAAGAATTCTGTTAGTGTTATATAGTCCATACTGTTACCTTGAGTAGTGGAAAGCTACAAATGAGATTCTAAAAACTTGTAAATTTCAGTTCGTTTGCTTTTCCAAGCAGAGAATTCTGAATTCTGAATTCTGTTGTCCATGTCAGTTAAATTGGTCACCGTTCCTTGTAGTTCTATCGATACTTATTTGAACTTATCATGTTACGTTGCAAGATAAAATTTTCCTTTACTTTTTATTTTAAGGGGAGGGGGTGAGGGAGGATCCCGTTATGAAAAGAATGGTTGTGTCGTAACGAATTAGGTGCTTACCAACTATCAATCCAAGCTTTTTATTAATAATCCCTTTAATGTGACTGATAAAGTCAGAGGACTCAAGAGAAGTTACCCTTTTGGCGTAGTATTTATCTTGTGTCTACATTTTCGTCAATGTTTTAAACTTTCATAAGTCTTCTGTTCCAGGGGTTTATCAAGTAAACATCGATGCCGAGCAACAGAAGGTTACAGTATCTGGAACTGTAGACTCTGCAACTTTGATCAAGAAACTAGTCAGGGCTGGTAAACATGCTGAGCTTTGGTCCCAAAAGTCGAACCAAAACCAAAACCAAAGCCAGAAGAGCAATTGCATCAAGGATGACAAGAGCGGCAAAAATCAAAAGCAAGGGTTGATCAAAGGCCTTGAAGCCTTAAAGAACCAGCAGAAGTTCCCTGCAGCTGCTTTTGGCTTGGAAGAAGATGATGAAAATTTTGATGATGATGAAGATGAGGATGATGAGGATGAGCTGAGTTTCCTGGGGGTGAACCAACTTGGTCTTCTTGGCCAACATGCCATTAATGCTAACAACAATGCAAGGAAAAGTGTTGGACCCATTGCTGCCGCCGCCGCCGCCGCTGCAGCAACTGCCAACAATGGCAATAAAATGAACAACAATGTTGGAAATGGAAATGGGAATGGGAATGGGAATAATGCTGGGAAGAAAGGAAACCCAAATCAGAATATGGGAATGAAGTTTAATCAGGGTGTAATAGATGAGAAGACAATGGCTGCATTGAAAATGAACAATGGCCAACTAACCAGTGGAGAGGGAAAAAGAGGAAATGACATTGGTACTATGATGAGCCTAGCTGGTTTTCCCGCAAATGGAGCAAGTGTTGTTGGTAATGGTGCAGGTGGCTTAGGGGGGAATAATTCCAATGGGTTAGGAGGATATCAAGTTCAGCCAAGTAATGGGTACCAAGCATCTTCTGCAGGAGGATTTCCTGGCAATGTATATTCCACAGGTCAATACCCATCATCCATGCTGATGAACGTGAATGGCTATAACCATCCAGCATCATCAATGGCCATGAACATGCAAAACAGGCATGTCATGCAACAACCTCAACCTCAACCTCAAATGATGTATCATAGGTCTCCATTTATTCCACCTAGCACTGGCTATTACTATAATTATAGTCCTGCACCTCCTGCACCTTATCCTTACATCGAGCAACCTAATCCCAGTGGTGATCACTCTGCAGCTACCCATATGTTCAGTGATGAAAACACAGGCAGCTGTTCAATAATGTAGAAGAGAATGTATGTAGAGGAAAAAAGCATGGTGTTTGACTTGTAAGTTAGTTGGTGGATTTTGATAGTATTATTCTCTCGTGTGGTCTGAAGGAAGGGGTTGGATTTGGATGAGATGTCCGAGTGAAACCTATTATTGTATTTGTGTAGTTGTTACGAGTATGTTTGTGTTAACTTTATTAGTCTCCTTTCCTTGTCTTAACTTTTTATTTAAAGATCGGGACAGACTTTGATAAAACTTAACTAGATATAATATGCATGTCAATTTGGTGTATGGAGCCAATTGGGCGTTTAGATGAAGATTCAGAGAGCGAGCGCTAGTATCTTTGTAGGTTGGTTGGGGTTTGAACGTGCATCTCACGTGCCCAAGTGTACACAACTGGTTTACTTACACACAGACAGGAGCACCAGCGTTTGCACAACCCGAAGTGAAAAGAGTTGGAGCTGAGTGGCGGTAGCACTGCAAGCGTGGTATGGTGAGAAATAGATAAGCATAATCGTGCCTATATCCCACTTTCCAATTCAATTGCCATACCTAACTGCTCGGTTCCCTACGACATAGCCTGTAGAATATTAACAAGCGCAATGTTCGATGTTGTTAAAAGATCAAAATCCTAACGACTAGCTTCTCTATCCCATAAGTTGGATTTGAGATGCAAGCGTTGAAATCAAAGTCATATATTCTTGTTGGCAATGCGAATGGCTAATTGTCGAAAGGATTATGGACAATTGAAGCATATTGTGACAGAATATATCTATATATATGTTGAGTTGGTTGAGAGAATCCAACATCTTACTAAAGGGACAATCTGAACTAAGTTTTGGTTTAAGGTACTGTCTTATGTTTTCACAACAGTATTGTTACTATTATGTAGAGTGGAGGAGTTAGCTGTGTTGCTTTGTTTGGAAAGGTAGCTGTCTATTTACCAACCAAGCAAGAGTGACAACATTTCCTTCATTTCTCATATCTGAAATGCCCTGTTTTAAATATCCATCAGAACAGATTTCTATATTAGTCATGGCAAATATTTCCAGCTATCACCTATGAATGCAACTACTTTCAGTTGACTGGAGGTGGATCCTAATATTCTGTTGATATAACCATTCTGCCAGGGTTCTTTGCATAGACTGTATACAACAATTTACTAAGCGAAACAAATAGTTCAACTTTTCACTGTCCAATACGTATTTGCCCTTCTAATATGGCAAACTCTAGGACCACCAAGGCTCGGTTGTATCAATAAACAGAAGCGAGCAATGTAGCTGTACTAGAAAATCACCAGAATAGGAATCACCAGACCTGAGGTTTAGGGGTACTCCTACTCCTGCTGCAATTAGGTTCTATGCCTCAACTCCTGCTTCTATTCTATTAGCTGCATATACTTTTACTAAAGGGTAATCTATCAAGTAGACATTTTATGGTAGCTGCTTGAAGCCTAAACTCAAGAGTACTAGCAACATAGACTTGGTAGATTTTTTTTTTAAAGCCTAACATTAAGTATCTCATTCATCTCGGAAGTAAACGCTGAAGACCAATAGAAGAAAGCGTTATCATCTTCATGATTTTACAATAGTAAAAATAAGTTTTAAAACTTTTTTTTTAATTTTGTTGCTTTTTTTCATATATAAAACAACAAATTACTATAATAGTTTCTTTTTAATATTATTAAAATCAATAGTTTTAAAAACTTTTACGTTATATTAATTTTTAGCAACACATTTTTAAATTGTTACAAATATTTCATTGCCTAGGGTATGTTTGGATGTGAGTGGAGGGATGGAAGGGAATGGAATGAAATGACCCAAATGACTCAGGCTATTGTTTGGGAGTCTATTTTGAAATAGGATGGAATGACAAAGTGTTGAAGATTAATTCAAATTTGAAGTTGTTTAAATTCCTTTAGAATAGGTCTTAGAATAAATATTATATTATCTTTTATCTTATCTTATAAGCTAGATTTTGTAGCTGAAAATTCTATTTAGTTGTTGGTATTTTATCTATATAAGACAATCAATTTCAATAATAAAAATATGAGTGTTGTTTACGCATTGTTCAATCTTTATCTCTTCCCATCTCCTTCATCTTCTTTATCTTCAAAATTCCAACAACAGATGCGACAAACAAAGAATGATGGAGAGAGAGAAAATTAAGTAAATAGAAATACAAAACCAGATAAGAAGGACATACTTGAGGGGGTTGACCAGTTCTGCCAAAACTTGAGGATGCGACAATCCTACTGCTTTAGGTGTCCAACGCGAGAATCTTCCCCTAACTACAACTTCTCTGCAACCTAGCCCGAAAACGTACTGCTCGCAGACTTCCGATGCAGTAAGTATGAGGCGCAAGGACTCTAAATGGTGTCGTTAACCCTTATCCTGTCTCGCCAGACTTTCCTAACTCTAGCAACTGCCTCAGTGAGGGTCAACTCGGACATATCTTTCTTGATCACTTCTCTCCAGGTCTTGTAAGGTCGTGCTTTCCTCCTCTTGTATCCACTAAGGTTTATTAACTCACAGTGTCAAACCAGAGCATCAGAGGGCCTCCTGTATACATGCCTAAACCACCTTATTAGCCGTTTCTCTCTCAACTTGTTTGTAATACTAGCAACCTGTAGTCTGGCTCTATTTCGTACCCTATCCCTAATTGTAATGTCACACTTCCACCTAAGCATACGCATGGCTTTGATTGGTCAATGATAGCTGAACCATGGCTTTTCATATGATAAAACAATACTTCTTGTTTGACTTGGATTCTTGGATAATGGTTTAAGGGTGGTAGAACTCTATCTTGAGTTAATGTGTACGAGGATCATGTTTTGTGTGAGCTGAAGTGTATCGTGGGAAATATAGAGATCAGCTTTGGGATTGTTAAGTTGGATGGGTCCTTATGATTTAAAAAAAAAACACATGTTGATGGATGTACGTGTGAAGCCGTAAACTTCTTTGTGAATTCTTTTTGGGCGTGACTTCAGCTGGGTTCAATTGTGGATTAATTTTGGGTGTATTGAATAAAGTACTCTACTAAGTGAAGACTTCTTTGTGAAGAGGTGATCCAACTTACGCATGTGTCTACGATAGTCTTCTATAGTTGTTCCCTTTTGATTATTGCTAAAAAATCCATTATTTCCATAAAAGAGATTATTGTCATAAAGGTTGGGAGGTGACCAACTTCTAATTGAGTTCTTCATTCTACCTAAGTCTTTATTCTTGAATGAGATCGTCTCATATTGGCTACGGTTATTAATGGTATGAGACACAATCGATTGTGAGTAGGTGCTGTATTTTTGTGGTTAATTGTATGATTTTCTGCAATGGATTTGGTGGCTGTCCAATGTGAGGTTGGTGGCTATTGTGTGTGATTTTGTAGCTGATTTTACATTGATAATTAATCAATCTTGTTTCTGCGTTTTCTGTTGACTGGGTGACATAAGTGGGCTGAATAGTTATTGATGGCCAGCTACATTCTTTCCTATTGTTAAGTGACAATTGAGGGTTATCTTGGGTAATTTTGTGGCTATCGTTTTGGTGTTGATGTGCGAAAATTCCAGAAGTTTTCGTGACTTTGTAGCAACTATTTTTGTTGTTGGTTTGGTACAAAAAAACTTCAGCAGTTGTCGTGGTTATTGCAGCTCTATTGGGTTAATGTTTCGGTGATGAAACATTTGTTGATTTGAGACATTTTGTGACTGCTGTGCATGGGATGTTTTAGTGACTATAACAAAGATTTATAGCAGTGGTCTCAGTAGACAATTTTTCGTTCTTTCGTTGATGAAGCGACGTAATTAGGGAAGTTGCTTTTTATCTCAAGTGTTGTCTTTGTTTATGTTAGTTATTGTTTAATAATTTGAGTTGTTTACTTTGTTTCGTTATCATTAAATATTGTTTGAAAAAATCATCTGTTGAGGTTAGTACGAGATGGTCGTACTATTGGATGTGAAATTCTTTTGTGGGTCATGAAGACGGGAAATAGTGTCAAGGGTTGAGTGGTGTTGGTTCAGTAAAGCCTCGTATAAAATTATTGTCATTAGTGAAAGAATTAAGCTGGGTGAAGACTTCGCAGACGTAAGCAAGGAGCATCTAAATGTGTTACCAGATTTTGATGTTGATATGTTTAATTTTGTATTTATTTCTTTGTTTTTGTTTGTGCTGAAAAATTAACATTTGTTGATACAGTTACTTTATATCTAGTAATTAATAGATACAGTCACAAGTAGAACCTTACAAGTAAAGGCTGTCGAATCAAAGTTTTTGTGAAACTACTATACCCCTTCGGTTCTTCAATAGAATTGGTTTTGTCTTCAGGGGAAACTGTGGGATGGACGGGAAATTGCTGTGAAGCGGTTATCAAGCACCTCAAGACAGGGTCTAGAAGAGCTTAAAACAGAAGTGAAGTTGGTCGCTAAGCTGCAACACAGAAACTTAGTAAGGGTGGTTGGTTTTTGCTTGGAAGAAGAAGAGAAGCTGCTTGTGTATGAGTACCTTCCTAATGGAAGCCTGGACAAGGTTTTATTCGGTATGATATTCTCCGAAAATTGTACAAGATTGTTCTGAATTCTTAGAACTTAGACTATTTAAGAGATCGAGTCTGCTGAAACTTTTGTTTTGGTACGCTTCGTGTCCAATTCTTTTGTTAGATAACAGCAGAGAACATAGCCTGGAATGGGAAAAGCGTTACAAAATCATTATTGGAATCGCTCGTGCACTGGTTTACCTGCACGAAGATTCGCATCTCAGGATTATCCACCGAGACCTTAAAGTCAGCAACATTTTGTTGGATAAATGGATGAATCCGAAGATCTCAGACTTCGGTTTAGCCAAACTCTTTCCAGGAAGTCAAACTCAAGCCAACACGAATAGGATTGCTGGGACATAGTAAGTGTTGGTACTTTTTTAAAATAAAGGGATGAAATGCACAATCATGCATTGAAAGCAATAGCTTTCTATTCAAATTTCAGAAATACTTAACATAAATTTTGCATTTCTGGATATGTACCAAGTGGTTATATGGCACCTGAATATGCAAAAAAGGGGCACTTTTCAACTAAATCAGACGCCTACAGCTTCGGTGTTCTGGTTTTGGAAGTTGTGACAGGTCGAAAGAACTCTAGCTTCCGCGACATGACAAATCTTCAAAGTTATGTAAGTATTTAAACTAAACCTGTTAATTATTTTTTTTCCTCTCAGATTGTGATATGTAGTTATGAGGTTTGATTTGTATTGTATGCTTCCAACTTTCTATAGGCATGGGAACATTGGGACAATGCAACGGCTCTTGACATACTGGATCCATCACTAGGTTACCAATGTTCTACCAATGAAGTTTTGAAGTGCATTCACATTGCATTGCTGTGTGTTCAGAATCATGCAGCTGATAGGCCAAGGATGTCAGAGATCATATTGATGCTCAGTAGCTATGGGACGAATCCTCCAACACCACTCAAACCAGGATTTTTCGTCACTAGAGATGGTTCTAGATCTAATTCCATAATTGAAGATTCTGAAGAATCTCAGTCCAGCAGTTCTAGGCCAAAGCTGCTAAATCAGTCTATAAATGGGGTCACAATTTCTGAATTAGATCCTCGCTAGTCAATCGGATTCTGCATGGCTGATCTATGAAATCCTCACGATAATGTTACAATTTCTCTTATTCTGAAAGCTCCAGGTCGAGTTTACAAATTAAAGAAAAGTTCCTATAAATGATCCAAATTCTCAATAAACAAACCAGAACTTGCAATTGTATGCAGATCATATTCTTAGCTAACACAATGGTGGTAGATGGAGCAGAGAACGTAGGTTTTATATTTGGCTATTGTGGTAGAAGTAGAACGTGTTCAACACAAGGGGAAGTTTTCAAGTGTTCACAGGTCTAAGTATGATACAAAAGTTTGATACAGGTATCCTGTGTGAAATGTTTGTGCTTTAGCAGTACGCCATAATTGACCTAATTGCTGAAATTCAAAATTAGATCAACATTTGATATAATAAAACCTTATCTCTACCGTTTTCCTTTATATTTTAACCTAGGTTTTTTTTTATATAAATGTAATTAATTATTTTTAAAAAAGAAAAAGAAAAATAATTATTTTAAAAAATTAAATTATGAAACCAAAAAAATAAAAAATTAATTGTTTATAAAGGACAAGCAACAAACATGTAGAAAACAAAATTGATAGTGAGAAAATAATAGTTTAAAAAGAATATAAAGAAATGCTTTATTAATTACTATTAAAGAGAGTCTTGTTGTTATTGAAAAAATAACCAAAAAAAAAGGTGTAATACTTATTTGTAATGACAAAAAAATTTACATGAATAAATTATAACAATATATTTTACATTCTCTTAAGATTAACCCCTCCCTATATCTCTTTTTTTTAAAAAAAATTAAAGGTTGTGTCTTTGAGTAATACAATTGGATCCCTAGTAAGCGATGCCATCCCCCTAATAGTGAACAAGATCTCTTAAAAAAAATAGCATGTGATTTATTTGCAGTGAAATACTTGATATATCCCACTTATGAAAATATAACTCGTATTACATCTGTATATATGGAGATTTCAAAGGAGGGAACCAAGAAATCATCATCCTTCTTGGTTGAATTTTTTGTAAATAAAAAGCTAATTTTCACTCAAGTTTAACTTTAGGCATGTGCTACCTAAAAAGCTTGGGTATGGAATGCACCTTGATCATGGAGATAATGTGTTCATCTTTAGGTTCATCTGTGATTTGAATGTGGATAAAATTCTAGAATTTGGGCTTTGATATGTGGATGAAAAACTTCTTATAATCCTAAAATGGAGTCTTAGTGTTGAAATAGTTAAAACCAAGATGGAAAAGATTTTTCTTTGGATCAATATCCATAACATGCCTATAGTATTGATCTATATAAGGGCTTAGTAATTTCGCAAGCTCCTTGGGTAAGATGATAATTCAATTCTTAATGAGCAGACTGTTAACCTAAAATGCATTGATTTTGTTGGAATATGTGTAAAGATAAGGATGAAAAAGGAATTACTAGAGATTATAAAAATCATGAAATTAAATGTGATTGGAACCTAATAGAAGTTACGGTTAATCTCAATTATTAATAGAGGCCCTTAAAGTCTGATAAGGTAGAAGATTAGATTCCAAATAACAAAATTTTGTTATTGAAGAATACAATGAATTATCAAGAAAACCAGGTTAAGAGAAAACTCCCATTAGAGATTCTTGAAGATGCCCCTTCGAGGATTGAAGATAACACCTTCACTAAGCAACCTGTCGAGCAGAGGTTCTGGTTGAAGCAAGTCGTCGAGCACCTCCTGCACTGTTCACGCAAACTTCCACAAGATGAAAAGAAATGTTGTAACTTCTGTTCCTCAATTTGTAATCTAAATGAATAATGTATCTCCAGAATTGCAACTCAGATTCCTCACAAATTAGTGAATGTATGGCTAAAGATTTTGTGTATACTGAAAAATGAATGTAACTCTCCTATTGAATCTGAACAGTAATACTTCAGTTTTTGCAAACTTTGTATGTATGAAAGCTATCTCAACTACTCACTCTTCGAATTATAACTTTGCTTCTAAAGAAAAGAAAACAATATGAAAGGACAATTAAAGTTGCTCAAAAATGAACTGAATTGAAACTTATGAATTGATGAAGTATTGGTTTTCACTCTCAAATCTAATCCTAAACTAGCTTCAGTTTTTTTTTCAAGGAAACAAAACATCTACTGCTCTATTCAACTCTTAGAGTTTGGCTTCTGGAAATCAAAAACAAAACACAATATGTAAAACTGAAGTTGGTATTGATGGTTTTCTGGTCTTTTCTTATACATGTTCTTTTGGAGAAAATGTAAAATTTGAGCTTCATATATGCTTTAGGACATTCTGATATAGCCATTTCTAACAACTGCAAAGTAAAGGCATGAACTGAAAGATAAAACTAGTCTAGTACATATATTTATTCATTTGGCAAAGCACAAAAGTAACCAAATTGTCCTTTTGGCAAAAACAGTAACTGATTTCTTCAACAACTACTTGATTCTTCAGCAGACAAAATCCTGACATACAAATCCGATTGTTAGCCATGAAAATGAAATGCTTGATGAACTAGCTACACTTGTTTTGCTTATCTCTAATAAGTCTTGATCATGTTAATTAATCTTTCTTGACTTGTTTCAGTTTTTTTCATTCTTCCTGCTCTGCATCTCTTCTTCAATTCTGTTCTTCTACTTCTGCAATTTTTGAAACTTCCTTCAATCTTCACATTTTGAGTTCTTCATGGTTGCTTCTATCTTGCCCTCATCTTCCCTTTTGCATTGAATTTCACTCATCTGGACTTGATCTTCATTCCCTCGATCCGTGCAACCTTGAATTATGCCAAGTATCATCAACTCGAGTTTTCTGAGGAGTCTTGGATGCTTCAGCTTAATCTTCACTCTTCTTTTCTTCTTCAGTTCGATTGTCATTGCAAGGTCCTCAGCAAGCTTCAACATAACAGGTTTTACAAAGTAATTTAACTCAATAGAGATGCTACACCATCTTATGCTGGGAAGGTGTCTATAATCCACGACTCCCTGAATTACAAAATTTATTAAAGTAGAGACAAGGAATATAACTAGAAATCCACCTAGGGAGGTGAGAATATGTTATGATTGAATTTCTTGGGTTTGAGTTCAGGGATAACCTCTAGAAACAAGAAGGAAAATAGAGTTTGGGAAATGATTTTTCTATTAATTCTTTTTACATTACAATTTATAGAGATCTTTAATAAACAATTATCAAGCGTGAGAGTTCAACGTGTAACAAAAATATAAAATCCTATCAAATCATAACATGCATCACGTCGAGTTGCTTCTCATGCATGCATGTAGCTGTCACTTCTCAGCCAACTTTGTAAAATTAATATTAGATGTAATCCTCCCATCTTGTTGGACGACGCATACGTATTGCTGGGCAAGCTTGATCCTCAGCTCCCCTAGCTTCTTCTTTCTTCTGATGGACCAACTCAATCTGATCTTGGTCCTTGCTCTCATCCTCCTCTCCTATTGGAAGCAACACCGTGTCCTCAAGGTGGTACCATGATTGCAATTTGCCCTAATTCTCCCATGTATTGTCTTTAGCAGGTAAACCAGACCATTGAACAAGAACCAAATGTTTAGGTGGATCAACGGTGACATTGAGCTTAGAATCAAGAAGTGCTAGAGGTTTGATTAAAGGTTAGCCATTAATAGAATTTGAAGGAAGGTCAAATTTGGGAGATTTGATGGGACCTTGTTGAAATTTGAGGAGAGAACAATGGAAGAAAGGATGAAGCTTAACACCAGGTGGGAAAGCAAGTTTATAAGCAACCTGAACAATGCATTCAGGAATCTGATAGGGACCATAATAACGCTTGGCGAGCTTAGGAATGGAGTAACGCGTAGGGTGGATTGACAATATGGCATGAGTTTCACGTAAACCCACACCTGATAATGAACATCATGACGATGCATGTCTGTTTGATGTTTCATTTGAAGCTGCAACTTTGTTAATTTCTTGTTGAGAAATTGCAGTATGTCATCTCGTGTTGATAGGAAATAGTCAACAACTTCGTTTGGACTAGTACTAAGGACATACTACGAAATAGGTGGGGGAGGTTTACCAAATGTAACCTAAAATGGAGATAGGCTAGTCGAGGAATGGATGACAGGATTATACGACTGTTCAGCCCAAACAAGATAACAATGCCAAAGTGTAGGTTGATGATGAACAAGGGCATGCAATTATTGGTCTAACGTCTAATTAACAACTTCAGTTTAGCAGTCGGTTTGAGGATGACACGCTCTACTCATTCGCAATTTTATACCACTCAAATGAAAAAGTTCCTTCCAGAATTTGCTGAGGAAAATGGTGTCGTGATCTGAAGTGAGGCTATGGGGAATGTCATGTAGTGTTACAGGCACTATGCACCACCAAGACACCTCAGCAGAAGATTCCTTAAATAGAGCAGTACGCACTCACAAGAAATCGTTATGGCTCAAGGATTTCGTGGTCCCATGAGTAGTACGTAGCACAAGAAAATGATTTGTAATGATTAAAAGAATATCCTGTTTATCATAGAAAGTAGAAATCTGTTATGAAATGGAACAACTATAAATAATAGAGGAATGATCTGACAAGGGGTAACAAGAATTTTTCCCTAATCATCTCTGCTCTTTCTTCTCCTCCTTTACCCTTATTCTCTTCATCTCCGACCTCCTTTCTTTTCAGTCACTGTTATATTGCAACATTTGGTGCTTTCATTGGGAGATGACGACGGAAGGGGCGATAACTCGTGCCAAAGCTGTCGATGATCAACTCAAACAATTATCTGACATAAGCAAAGAACATGAATCCCTCATCACCAACCTCAACACCATGGGGCAACAACACAACCTCACCCTAGCCAAACTCGATATGTTGGGACCCAATCTCAGGAACCGGATCCCAACCGAAAAACGGAAACGGAAACGAAGCAAACAGAATCGAAAGCAGAAATCGAAAGAACGGATTCTTTTCGAATTCGAAGCGGAACGAAACGGAAGCAAATGCCGACATCCGAAAGCGCAAATCTTAGGAAACGAAAAGTTGCGTTGGAACCTTAGACTAAGCCAAACCGAAATCCGGTATAAATTTTTTTTTCCATACATTTCTGTTCTCTTTCTCTTTATTCAAACTCATTCAAATCATAACCAATCCATACAATTTCCTTTTTGGAAACTCATCCTCGCACAAATTTCAATTCACTTAATTCTTCTTAATCATGCAATAACTCAAAATTTCATCTTTGAACTAAACACTTATCTTTAACAAACTAACTTCTTATTCTTATTCTTATCTTAACCCGATTTTTACCGAAAATCGGGCAGCATAAC
>JANZXV010000009.1:1552506-1563927 GCA_027576455.1 Erythroxylum roigii
ATTTGCATTCGATTCCGCCTAGATTTGTTTCCGCTTCGAAATTTTCTTTCGTTTGTTAATCGTTCCCATTCGTTTTTCGTTTCGTTTTCGTAAGTGAGTTGGGTTCCGGAAACGGGTCCCAACAAAATTCGTCACTATGTTCTTGTTTTTTTTTGACGATATCTTAGTATATAGCCCTACGTGGGAGACACACCTGACGCATTTAGGGGAAGTCTTCAAAGTTCTGGAAGCTAATTCTCTCTCGGTAAAAATCTCCAAATGTGCTTTTGGCTGTTCAGAATTGGGTTACTTAGGCCATGTCATATCGACAAAGGGAGTGGGTGTTGATCTCGAAAAAATTGAAGCTATTCGGAATTGTCCATTGCCAAAAGATATTAAGGGATTAAGAGGATTCTTGGGAATTATTTGTTACTACCGCAAATTTGTGGCGCATTATGCTTCGCTGGCTGCTCCATTAACGAAACTACTATGTAAAAATGCTTTTGTTTGGACAGCTTCAGCTACGGCAGCATTCGAAGCATTAAAAATGGCCCTTTCTACCACGCCAGTGTTGAGGTTACCTAACTTTGGCGACACTTTCATAATTCAGACTGACGCTTCGGGAACAGGAGTCGGTGCAGTTCTCACTCAACAGGGGCACCCCATTGCCTACTTTAGCAAGGAATTGCCACCCCATATTCGCATGACCTCCGCATACTGCTGAGAGATGTTTGCGATCACGGAGGCAATCAAGAGGTGGCGACAATACTTGCTTGGACGACATTTTATGGTTCAAACAGATCATCAAAGCTTACGAGTGCTCCACAATCAGGTTATACAAACCCCTGAACAACAACAATGGCTTACAAAGTTGCTTGGTTATGATTTTGAGATAGTGTATAAACCGGGTTCTGAAAACAAACCCGCAGATGCCTTATCTCAGGTTCATGCATCACCCACTTACTTGACGTTTCAAACAGCTTCAAAGCCCGTAATAGCCATATGGGATGCTCTCAAGGAATTTTACCGAAGCAACACAGAAGTCGTCAATCTACTTACCTCCATTACTACCAATCCAACTGAATTTCCCAGGTATTTAGTCAAACATGGGCAGGTGTGGTATCGAGGACGGGTATGTGTACCCCCTGACTCAGCTTTTCAGCCACTTCTCTTAAGTAAATTTCATAATTCATCAATCGGGGGTCATGCCGGTAATCAGCGTACTTTGGCACGTTTGTCTACCATGTTCTATTAGCCCAAAATGCGGTAGCACGTAAGGGATTATGTTTCCAAATGCCAAGTTTGTCAGATGATAAAGCCTTTTAACAAAGCACCACAGGGTCTCCTTCAACCCCTACCAAATCCGGGGAAAGTATGGGATTCTATATCCATGGATTTCATCACACATTTGCCTAACTCTAGTGGGAAAACCACTATATTTGTTGTTGTGGATAGGTTATCTAAACATGCCCATTTCATGGCTTTAGGAGCTCACTTTTCAGCGCCAATGGTTGCAGAAATCTTCACCAAAGAGATTATTCGTCTGATCGAGACCAAATTTTTATGAGCACTTTTTGGCAGGAGTTGTTCAAACTCCAAGGTACCACACTTGCTACGAGCAGCGCCTATCATCCGCAAATAGACGGGCAAACTAAAATAATAAAAACACCAGAAATTTAGTAACGCAGTTTGGTACACATTGCCTACATCTGTGGAGCCCCTCATCCAGCTTAATCACTTTCACTAAAGTATAATAGATTTATTCAAGGCTTTACTGAGCTGACACCACTCAACTCTTGACACTATCTCTCAACCTCACTTCCGGTGAAAATTTTTTACACTCAATAGTACGATCGCCTCGTACTAACCTCAATAGCAGATTTTCTCAATCAACCCAATAGTACGACTGTCTCGTACTAACCTTAACAGATGATTTTCTCAACAATATTTGATAATAAAGATAAGAAATAAACAACTCAAGTGATTAAAATACTAAAGAACGAAAACTAAATACACTTGAGATAGAAAAAAACAACTTCCTAATCGGTTCAGCTCCTTCATAATAGATCTGGAAGTGTAGCTTTAACAACTCCAATTAAATCATATGGGACATTAGACGGACATGGTTTGTCTTGCTTTTTGCTTTCCATGTCCATCTTCAAACAATCTCACATATCACTTCCCTTGTACTAAATAGGGTAGTATGGAATCTCAAATTGTGGGACCACGACTTTAAATATAAATGTTTGTCTGCTGAAACGTTATAAGCATCAAAGGCCAAGGTTGTCCGATTTTCTCCCTGTTGCAAAGTAGACCACAGAATCTTGTTCACTGCATTGGGAATTATCCACACCAATGCCATACAAGCACCAAAGAAGCTAAACTGTAAATCAGTTTCTGTAGCTACCGCAACTCCAATAGACACCGGCAATAAAAAGAACAACAATGGAAGTAACGCACAAGAGTTGTCCAAGGTGACTCACGCAACTCTACTTACTGCTGCAATGTTTTATTTAATAAAAAAACCTTTAACTCACTTCCCAGCCTTTTGCAAATCCCACGGTGTATATATATAACATAACAACCACTCCACTGTTTCCCACTCACGCAAGATTCACTTCTATAGCTGATGGAAGATGTAACTGACAAATCAAAAGAGATCCATGTATATTTAACGCACAAGCCAAAAAAAAGAACAACTCTTAGAAATCAACAGTTAACCCACGGTGTTTTTAAACTCAAAACATGTGCACCATATCAGCTGCGTTTTATCCTATGTATAATTAACACCCACTGTACACTAGCTCAATCACTTCATCGTAGCTTGTCCCCACACACTTCACTTCCATGGCACACACTCACATTAATAGATATCAACAACGTGAGCCACAAAATGGAGCAAACACCCAAAGAGCAAGGACAATGCTAGAGACACACACACAATAAAGAATTAACGCACATCACCGCTCCGTCTAATTTCAAGACAACTTCCTTTATCCTATATCCCCAAAAATCATACAGTCAAGCTAGACTTCTTTTCCACTCTTCACATTATCTAACAATAGAGTGATGCACTTATACTTCTATTTAAGATAGACTTCTTTCACATATGAACGATTATCCAAAAATCCAATTCAAATAAAAAATATCACATAGCTACACCTCATCTTAGTTTGAATTTTAAGATTTGCAATATCTTGAAGATCTAATAATAAAAATGCTTAAATTAAATAATAAGATATATAATAAATATCTTAACAATCGGTAAAAGCTAGTAAGGCCCAGAAAGACATATAAAGCTTTGACAATGCGAGGGGTCGGCCAGGTAAGCGTGACTTGAATCTTCGTAGGGTCGGGAGCAACCCCGTGAGCTGATATGATATGGCCCATCAGAGAATTGAAGAACTTGGAGGGATTTGGAGTACCCTACCCAAAAGCTCAATCAATGAGAACATATACAACCATATGGGATGCATAACACTGGGCGACAAGAGGGGAACTAGTGAAAACAGATTGGACAAGAGGGAAGGGGTAAGAAAACACTCGGGTAGGTTTTAAGAAAAACCAAATGACCACAACGATTCAATCAAGCCTTCCACGACGTTTTCTTGATAAAACGTCGCAAAAAGTGTTACAAATCTGCGATGTTTTATAAAACGTCGCTAAAAGTTGGAACATTTCGTAACGTTTTTTAAACGTCACGAAAAGTTTGAACATTTCGTGACGTTTTATTAAAAAAAAAAGAGATATGTTGATCCATACAATTAATAGATAGATTGATCCATATGGGACATAGATTGACTTATGCCAGGTTTTTTATTGGGTTGATAGAAATGTTTAGATATCAAGTTATATTGGAGTACAAAAAGTTCGTATGACTTTTAAGTAATCATTTAGTTGCATGACGGATCGATTAAATAGGGTACATAGGTTGATCACAACTCTAAGAATTTAATAACTACAATGACTAGTTTGTTCCTAATGGATAGAAACAAAAATTATTTAAAAATACTTTAAATTCAATTATAAAAGGATTCATTTATTAATAGGTTGATGAGTGTTTATAAGTTATGGGGTTTGTTCATTGTATTTATACATCAAGTCGAAACCTAATACTTTAGTTGAGTAAAAGAAAACTACTGTATCATATCTGAATTCCTTTATTGTACTCAACTTTGTAAAGTTAACAGAAAGTGATAATTTAAATTCAAGAGTACAGCAAGTGTACGAACTCCATAAATCTCTGCTTGAGTTGCTTTTGATCCTCTACTCAAGTCAAAAAGGGGTACATCTCATATCTGATGGAGCAGCTTCCGGTTCCAACTTGGCCGCCAAGTTTAGCATCAATATATGTCCGAACCAATTTTAATACATACTTAAGACACTTCTTGCAGTCCGCTCCAGTGGGAAGATCCCTTGTGCATTGAGCCAGCCCATAAAGCTTGCCCAGCTTTTTCAGGTCGGTCTTTCCACTTGCTGAGAGCTTGGGGTTCACTGAAGCCTCATCTATCAAATGCTCTAAAAGGTTGTTCCTTTGTGTATTAAATTTGTCTGGTTGGCCGGCACTTCTGTTGTTGGACACAGCGTAGAGGTTGTTGAAGTCGACTTTACCAAAGAAGTAAACGCACGAGTACTTCAACATACAGTCATCATACCAAATAACTGCCGCTCTATTCGATGGACAGCGTCGTTGGATCTCAATGCTTGCCTCTGCAACACATGTCTTGCAACTCTCCCTTCTGCTGTTAATAGTCTTACAAAAAGCAAGCCCATGTAGATTAGCATCTTCTGATGAAACTGTAGAAAAACCTGTAGTCGGTGTGCGAGTTCTGAGATAGCCCATCACTTGGTTCAGGTCGGATTTGAATTTGTTTTTATCGCTGGGGGGAAGGTTTGAACATGTATGGTAGACGGGGCTAATAAGTCCTACCACATTTTGAAGAAGGATAGCTAATGCCAACAGATACAAGTTAGATGCAAATTTTGGGGAAGCCATAGTCATTAAGGATTTGGTTTAATTAAGGGTAGCTTCGAAGTTTATAGTTTCCATGAATGAACTTTTTCTTGGACTCTGGTAATTGCCAACTAATTGATATAGTTCGCTGGAGAAAATGGCCTGCTCAACAATACAATTTGATAATAAATAAGAGTTTTTGTAGTTTAGACTTAATGATGCTGGTGTTGTTTTTAATGATCAGCTGTATTCTGACCTTCTATTTGTATTTTTACACCAAACGGTATTGGAACAGTAATGGAGAAGGACCCACAACAAGAAAACGGGAATTAGGGCATGGATCATAGTGTAAATGCCACAAAAGAAAAGAATGAAGCAGATACTCCTCAAGTGAAAATGGATAAGCTTATTGAAGTTCCTCCAACACTAATCTCTCAAGAGGACAGGCACAATGAGAAACTTGAAAGTGTTCTAACCCCTAATGATAAGAGTTCTATCAACTGTCTAGACTAATCAATCTCAAGCTTAAGCACATCTAGGTCCAACCAAGCGTCACTACTCTCATAAAATGAGGAGAATAAAATGACTCTTCAAGGAGTAACTATGAGAAGCTCTAAGAGGAAGGAAAAAGTCTCAACATCTAACCTAAAATGAATAGACTTACCTAGAATAGTAGAGGGCTTAATAGTCCTAATAAATAACAAATAATTTTTGATTACTTAAATGAAACTAATCGTTTATTGACAGGTATTCTAGAGATTAGAAACAAGGAGCATAATAAAGGTAACCTGATATTTTCAAAGAGCAATTAGAGGAGTTCAGATCTTCTGTCCAGTTTTATGGTGTCTTATTCAGTCCCATGAATCTCAGCCATTCATTTATGCGGGCTCACGTTTATTTATGTGGGGTCCACACGGGACCCATATAAATGAATGGTTGAGATTCATAGGACAGAATAAGACACTATAAAACTAGACAGAAGATCTTATCTCCAATTAGAGCTGCATCACTAATCATGATTGGTACCACAGTGGGAAAATCATAGTGTCATTTGATCCAAACAAAATGGAGATTCTTCATTTTATATTTTTTGACCAACCCAATAAATATGGTTGAAAAACATACTAAAAAATAGGTTAAGACACTTAGAATATATAGTGGGATGGATTTTGTTAATAAATCATTTAATGAGTTCTACTAGAAGATAAATAGTTAGGACCGCACTATTCATCATAAACCATAATAAAGTATAATTACAAGAAGGATAAACTGAACACTCTTATGGTATGCTTGATGCATGGAATTAAATGTTGGACTTTCGAAGAAATTTTGGGTTGTGGTAATTAACACTTTTGCTTATCTAGTGAACAGAAAAATTCCTTGTTGGGAGGCTTGCGTTTATCAGTTTACACCACAAATTAATGACATGAACAATGCAACAATTGCCTTAAGGATGCCATCTTTTGGAGGATTGTTGACACATATAAGGCTACAAGGCTGGATGATGAGCATCATCCGTCCATATTTAATCTCACATTGTGGTCGATTAGAAATGGGACATTGATCTGGGTGCAATTTATGGTTGAAACGAACATATATATTGCGCTACCTTAGGCATAACTTAAACCATTGAACCTATACATCCGTTATAACAAAGATGTCTTTCTCAAGATCCCCCACAGCATTTTTTCTATTATCATTTGCTGTTCTTCAAACTGTTTTTGGAGCTGACCCAATTCAACATGATTGTTCAGGCCTCAAGTTCTTTGGGGAGAGCCCATACGAGTATAACCTAAACCAGCTTTTGGACAACCTCAAAGATCGTACCCCTCCATCAGGTTTCGCTCAACACACGGTTGGCAGCTTTTTTAGCAGAGTTCACGGGCTCGCTCTTTGCAGAGGTGATCTTCAGGCCAAGGACTGCGGTGCATGTGTTGCAGAGGCAAGCAACGAGATCAGGAACCTCTGCCCTAACAGTAGAATGGCAATCATTTGGTACAATAACTGCATGTTGAAGTACTCGTCTCTGTACTTTTTCGGCCTTGTTGATTACATACATTATTACTATAAGTACAACGAATACAACAACGTCAAGTACGAGTCCCGTTTCACCCAGAGCAGAAACATGTTTATAAGTCAACTGGTAAGGCTAGCTCAAACAAACTCCAAACTTTTTGGAACGGAAGTGATGAAGCTGGGAAACTCAACGCTCTATGGGTTGGCCCAGTGTACGAGAGACCTTTCTAAATCTGATTGTAAACAGTGTCTAGTAACAGCAGTTCACAGATTTCAACAGTCCGGCCACGACAAATCTACTGGATGGTTTGGTTTTGGAAGCTGCAATGTTAGATACGAGACCTACCCTTTTCTCAAGAGCTAGAATGACTATAAGTCAATCATAAGGCATTTCGAAAACCTGCGAAGGAGTTGTGGTTGTTTCCCATGTATTGTTTTCCAGTCCAAAATAAAAGAAAGATGTGTAGTTTCGTTTCAAGTCTTTTAACCCCGGATGAAATAACAAAGAATTTACAATAAATGCTTGCTTTGGTATTGATTTATGTTGCTTTTGCCTATGCATATTATATGATACTTTGTGTCTTACGGCCAATCGATTGGTTATAATTAAATAATAAAATAATTTAAAGACATTTTTTATTCACCACAACCATTTTGGCCACGAAGCTTATTGCTACAAATTCTCAATTATTGTAGAAAGTCAAAGTTTTTGCAACGTTGATTAACATTTAGTGACGACCTGCTAAATTCGTTGTCAATTCTAGAGTTATTTGTGATGATTCATGTTAATTGCTGCTAAAAGTCTACTTTTGGCAACGAAATTGTAAATCGACACCAAAAGTTAATATTAAAAATTTTATATCTTATCTCTTTCTTAGGAGAATTTTGATGAATTTTTGTGTGATAGTATTCTTAAAAATAATAATGTTTAAAAGATATTTTTTAAAGATCAGTGCGCTTAATAAATTTGTTTAAATTTATGGATTTATACACAAATGATTCTTTAATGATGTCTATTGTACATTTTGTGAAAATAGAATGGAGCATCAAAAAATTGTAAAATGTTTTCAAATTTTTAAACATGTTGAAAAACACATGCAGGGTTGATAATTTAAAATTTGAAAAGTGAATATTTTTTGTACTTAAAAGGATAAGCATACCTAAAATTTTAATGTTGATAAGATCAAAATATCATAAATTCAAGTTTACTACTATTTTAAATCATTAATAGTTATTGACAACAAAATAATAATACATATAAATATTAAAATATGGTAAGCAATACAATATAATGATATATGGTATATAAGTGCTACAAGATATTAATTAGAAGTTTAACAATTCTTACAGATAAAATAATAAATAAAGTTTCACGCCTAATATTCCATTTAAAAGGAAAAGAAATAATTATTTTTTTAGATTCCAATTGATATTATAGTCGGTAGAAAAGGTAAAGCCGTAAAGGAGTTTCCAATGTTTGGATTCCCAAGAAGGATCCTTGCACGTTCCAAGCTATCAATTGAAACAATTAAAGATCTTCCATCAGGATTTGGTGAATTGACACCCTCTTCTAATAACTTCTTTGCTTAAACTAAATTTACAGAAGATACAGTGAACAACTTCTCATATGCAGTATGGATGACAATATTAGATTAATCGCACGTGCTATGCTTTTCGCCTAATAAGCAAACAATATAGAACAATCCAAGCTAAATCAAATGATATTAGGAACCCCAATTCGAACACATGCATCTCAATTGATAAATTCTATCATCATCATAATGAACAGACATAGTTTATGCAATCGACCACTGTTCTAAAATAACTAATTTACTTAATCATGTATGGATCATTTGTACATCGCCGTCGCCTCTATTTTCATCTATGTTCTTTTGAAGATTCAAGGAAGCTTAACATATCATATCGTATATACAATCAGATATTCATATAATAGCTTCCTAACAGAAAATGGCATACTAATAATAAAGAAAAAGAGGTAGTTCGGATGACACTAAAAACCTTAAAGAAGAAGAAGATTGGCCATAGAAGGCAAACGACGATTAGTGTTTGATGAAGAAATTTGTTCTGCATTGATTAGTTTTTCATTAGGGATAATTTTGCCCCAATCCTCCCAACAGAGCTTATTTCCATCATCAGAAACTAATCGCCATGTCAACATTTCGTGATGAATTAATGTTAACAATTTTATTTTGAAAAGTCAATAAAAGATTTCTTATTTGAATGTTCTAACATTTTAGCAATGTTAATTTTGTGATCTATCAAGTGAGACTACTTCATATGATAAGGTTGAGAATGTTAAGTGAGTATTTACTATGTTTAGGGGATGCCTAATCATCCCTTATAGCTTAGAAATATGATTGCTTCTATGTACATAAACATCCCTTGTAGAATCCTCTAACGTAAATAGTTGTGTAATTGTGATTTGGCTTTAATTTATCTTACTAATTACCTTGTTAGTTTTGAGCTAGTCCATTGTATATATGGTTTCATAAAATACATTTTTAATAAATTCAAATGTGTGTATGCTAAAAGATTTGGATTTTTAATAAAAAGAGTAAAAATATGTCGAACGGTTAAAGCTACTAAGAGTATGCACTTTTATAAACTTTGATGATCAAATGATAAGGCATCATGCAACGTTGAAGTTATTTTAAATAAATTTTAAGATTTTGAGTCGTGAAAGATTGAAACACTCAAATCAATATGTATTTCCTTTGAAGTGTAATGTCTTATATAATGATATTTCCATATAATTTGGCTGGAACATTTGAAGACCTAATCAATATATGTGTGTATAAGAATAAAAAAGCTATAAGAATAAAAGAGGCTTTCATTAGTTTCCTAGCTTTAAGTTAAAAATCCAACCCAATTCTATATTCTTAGTTTGCTCCTTTGAGCCATAACCTTATTATTTTATTTTATAACTGTATTACAATCTGAATTCTCTATTTAAACATCCTTACCTATTGTGTTATGGTTCAATGAATTTTGGTTTATTGATATATGTATTCATAAAAAGTATCAAAAAAGAAAAAGTATGTGATATGTACTTAATTGTTGATACATTTAATCCATTACACTTAGTTATTAATGCCTTAAAATGTTTAAGACACTCATTTTAGTTCATATTTGATTTTAGGTACGATTTGGAAGCATAACAACTAAAGTGAGCCGAATGCACATTCATTGAGCCATCTTCTCGACATTCATACTCTTTTGTCTTTATAAAGCAAGAAAGAAGAAGAAGATTACAAGAAGAGGAGACAAGATAGAGCATAAAAATTAAGAGTGAGGTATTGTGGCTCATGGCTAAGCTTGTGTAACATTTTAATTAAAATGTTACAGCTGTGAGCATTGTCTCATGGCTGTAAAAGTTAAAATATTTCATGAATTATAAGATAAGAGGACACCTCACGTCACCAATTTTGTGATATGAATTGTAAGAATGAGCCAGCTGTCACTTTAAAACCTAGTTTTGATTATAAAGAAAAATGTGGGAGGGCTATAACATGGAGGAAAAAAGTCACATGCATCACATTACCAAGAAGCCACCTACCCCATTTCTTTAAAACCTAGCTTTTGGAATATATAAGGAATGATATATGTGACAGCTAGAAGCGGAATAACGGAGAGAAGAAAAAAAAGAAGAACCGAGAGAGTAGGGAATAAAGAAGCCAGTTGTTCGTTTAACATAGCTATCTCATTTTTTTAACCTAGCTTTGGAAGATAGAAAGAAAATGCATGCGTGATGGTTGGAGGGTTTTTTTTGTGGGAAAAAATGATCATACCTCCCATTTGTCTCATGGTGTGATAGCTGGAGCAAGAGAGGTGTCAATTAGAGCAAAAGAGTGGAGAGTGAACATAATCGAACAACTCATTCTTCTTCATTCTTGGAGATTAAAAAGGAGTTTTTGGCCAGAAAATGAACAATTGCATTCTTCTTCATTTTGCGATCAATTCTCAACAATAATGGGGAGATTCTTGACTGATGCTTAGAGCTTGATGGAGAAGATGGAGGGCTAACCCACCCGACACTAGTTCAGAGGTGCGATCGACACTGAGGAGCATAATTAAGCATATGTCATTGTGCATCATTTTCTTTCCCTCTTTTTCGGACTATCTACGTTATCTTGAGATTAATGATTGGATATAGTGTAAGAATGCTTTTGATTCCCTATTGAATCATTTTCCATGAAAATCCATTTCTAGAATTTGTATACGATGCGTAATAGTCGTGTTTGAAGTCTTATATGGAAACTAACGGTAATAAATTGATAGGTGTAATATAAATTGTAGGAAAATTTTGGTGTGTCCATCACATGAACACGGTGCGGAAAATAAAAATTTTTATTCCGGGATCTTCCCGAAAGCCAAGATCGTTGTGTCTATATAACAATGTCAAACCATAACGACCAAAGGAGACCGTCTCTAACGGTATCCACGCAGAGGTC
>JANZXV010000009.1:1690120-1708892 GCA_027576455.1 Erythroxylum roigii
ATGTATATTACTTACAAAAGAATCTCGGTACCTTATGACTAGATATATAATGCTCATTAAAACCAAACTCTTTTATTCTATTAATAATAAATATTTTCATTACAAAACTGTAATGGAAGAAGATTAAGTTACATGTAAATATATTTGCATTCCAGGGCACTATATTTACATAACTCCAACATTAAGCTACCTTGTAAGTTATTTAGGGAAAATAATTTACTTGGATGGAGCTATAAAAAAAATGAGAAGAATCAACTACGCTAAAGTCTAAATTAAAGTTGAAATTCGCATCGAACTTTCTAATGTTGTTCCTTTAATAAAGTTTGATGAAAATACAACCTAGCAGAAGATGAGGCACACATCAGAAACCAATGGAAGCCTAATATAGTACAATAGTAAAAAGCATAGAAATAAAGTGGGAAAAGGTTTGAAGGAGGAGATTGTGCAGAGTTAATAGGGACAATGCCAAAGGTATCACAAAGAAAATCACTAGAATAAATATGCACAGAGACCCCACAAAACCCTAGGAATAAGAAGGAACAACAAACCCCCTATAATGCCAAAAACTAACTCAAACGAAACTACTTCTAAGGCGAAGGGTAAGATGGAGGAGATTAGCCTAACTAATTTATAATAGATATTGAAAATATGTTTCCACACTAGTAATTTCATGCTTAAAAGTGAGGAAACTATTGGATTTAATGTAATCAATGTCGTACAACTTATTTTTAACACTTAGATGACAGATACTCATACCAATGGAATGCATGCTAGACATAAATACCAAATTGCTAATGGAATGAAGCCATGCCAAGCATGAAGAGAAGGATTTAAAGGAAACTGAAGTCAAAGGTTCCTATCTGATGATAGACTGTTAGGGCTTGAACTGCCCTAAAGATGCAAGTAGTGCATTACTATCTAATGAATACAAAACCATATATATTATTTGTATTAGAAAATAAAGCAAACAACTTTTGCAAGCAAGGCCTTTGACTCTTTGGTAGGAATTAGGTTACAATCTCCAATCATTAAAACCATTTGAAAATGAATAATCATCTTCTCCTTTGACACTTCTAAGTTTAAGATGACTCAAACAATTACCTCAGATCAATACATGCATGTCTTCTTTTGATTCATCCCTAATCCTACCTTTGTTTACTTTAATTTAGTTATGTTTCTAACCATGCATTTCAAAGAAAACCCTCTCTTGAACGATCTAGAAACTATCCACTTTAGCATTAGAGGACTAAGAATGCTCATAGGAGACTTCAATTGAACTTTATTCCCTACAAACTCAGAAGGAAGTAAATTTAGTCTCAATCATTCTTGCTTAGAATTTATAAATTGCATAAGCCAAATTGGAGCCACTAATATAAGATATACTAGAAACTACTTAACTTAGAGTAATAAGCAAGGATGAATTGTTGATATGTAGGAAAATTGTAGATGTGGAAATAGGGCCTCAGCTTAGTTTAAAGTCAATAGGCCAGGCCTGATTCGACAGGCCTCGAGCCCCATTTTTTAAAAATTCGAGCCTCCTGAGCCTAGCTTAGCTCGAGGCCTAACATGTATTAGCAAAAAGAGGTTGTTTTGAAATTTAAATTAAAAAAGTTAAAGCCCAGGCTAAGTTACCTTGTGCCCAGTTGGGCCGAGCTTGAGCCTTCTGCCTAAGGCCTGGACATTGCCATCCCTAGAAACTTGAAAACAAACTTTTCAATACTAATAGGATGAGTGAGTTCCTTATGAATATAGCTTCCTTTAGTAATAATATTTGTTATGATCAGTGCCATACTGAAATTAATAATATAATTGTTTACAAAGTCAGAAAATCTGATTCAGGTTTAACAACTTTGTAAACAACATAGATGGATTTGAGAAGGAAGTGGGAAAAGGTATGGTCCTTAATATACAAGGTTTTGAAGCTTTCAAATGTGTTAAAAAGATCAAAGATGTTAAGCAAGAATTAATGCTCCCAATAAAAAGGAAATTACCAATACTACTATAGTTAATCAAACCTTCAAAAAAGCTTTTACTAAAATATATAAGAACAATAAGCTTTCATAAGTGTTGGATTAATTGGGAGTAGTATTCTTATTGCATAAGAGTTTTTCAGGAACTATAATAAAAGCACATCTAATAAAATTTATTAATTAAAGACATAATTCAACAATAAATCTAATAATTTAAGCTCAAAATTCCTTCTTAACAGTTTATAAGACTTTGGATGCCTACCAACTTCAATAATTGGATCCAACATTGTGTGAAAACCACATTCTTTAATATTCTAACTAATAGAGAATGAACACAAATCATCAAAAGAGTTCAAGGATTGAGGTAAAGGAACCACCCGTCACCATACTTATTCACACTATGTGTAGAGATTCTAACAAGATTTTTTAATCAAAATACAAGATATAATAGTAGCTTTATCTATCATCATAAATGTAAGAAGTCGGAGTTAGTCATCCTAGATTTTACAAATGATTTACTATTATTATGTGGGGAAAACTCTGAATATGTTTAAGAACTTATGAATTCTCTCCTCACTTGTAAGGAACTATCTAGTTTGTAAATTAATACAAGTACGAGCCACATCTTTATCATAGTTGATGCCTCTGATATATCTAAGAATCTCTCTAAAGTTGCAGGCTTTAAATTAGGGGGCCTTATTTCATTTATTTAGGAATCCTTTTAAGTACTATCAACCACTCTTTGAATCAATCAATAAATAAATTATCAATTAGATCAATATACATCTCTTAAATGGCGGTAGACTCTAACTAATAATTTTATACTCAACAATCTACATATCTACTAGTGTTGACACCTTATGTTGCCTATAAATTAAAACAATAGACAATTTCCTTAATAATTTTCTATATAAGGGATTAGTAATCGACATAACTAATGTTAAACTAAGATGGTCTGAATTTTGCACCCCTTCAGAAAAAAAAAGGGACTTGGTATCACTTCCATTAAAGCTCACCAATATGCTTCTAACTGAAAGGATTTAGAGGATTTTTAATGAAAACCAATACTTTATGTCCAATGGGTGCATTCTGACTTCTTGAGAAATAAAAATTTCTGAAGGATTAAATATAGTAACTTAAACTCATAAACTTTAAAATGATAACTAGGATTGAGAGAAAAGATCAATTTGTAAATGAGAAGGATTGTAAGAAATGGACTACAATTTTGGTTTTAGTATAATAGTTGGAGAACAATTTACCTTTACATTTAGCTCTAGATATGAGTAGATTGAGACATTTGGCGCCTAACTAATCTACAGTAGATGTGATCAGAAATAAAGATCAATGAAATTTCCACTTAAGAGGTCTAGCATCATTTAAGAACATTCTCCCACATTACAATGCTAATTCTAACAAAAAGGACACCTTACATTGTTTGAAATATAGCTTTTTATAATTCACTAATAAAACTTGTCTATCATTATTTAGGGAACAACTCCTAAGATGAACTACCACAAGTTAGTTAGGTTTAACCATAATATTTTTAGAGCTTTATTTATATGATAGCTAGTCATTAAGGGGAGACTTAGGACATTTGATAAGGTTAAAGTATAACTGAGTAACCTAATTGTAGGAATTATAACCAGGAAATTAAAACCATCAACCAACTCTTCTTCAACTATCGCATACTGAAAGAAATTTAAAATTAATTCAATACCAGAGGTCTATCATAGATTATATGGGAACAACTAAATGACTATATATGCAGACTCAAATTCCCTAAAAATGTTATCAAACATTATTCAAACTTTCACTAAGAAGTTGCGTCTATACTTTATACAAATAAAGCAATGCTATAATTTTCCATAACTAGAGCTAGAACTACCTTACATAGACTTGTAATAAAATAAACTTAATTAGAGAATAAACTGATTCCAATGCACTTAACCCCAACTTGAGTAGAGAGATGACAACCAGATAGGGCCTGTCAGATGTATGAGAATTGAAAGAAAATGGATTGCAAAAATACCCGTTAAGATTAGTTTAGTAGAGTACTAGGATAAACTAATTGATGTCACTAGTGTCTATATAGTTCTTAATCTTAGGCCTTGATTGGACATTGTATTACATTTATACTCCTTTTCCTTAACAACATCTTATGTTTGTATTGGCTTCACCACTTTATTCTTTTTTGGAACAATTAATATTTATTTTTGTTTTCCAAAGGAACCATCTGTAGAGAAAAGCTAAAAGTTTCAAATGAAATAAGATTGAAATAAGTGACACTAAATGAGAGAAATATATGAAGGAGTGATTTGCGATTATCACTAATATTTGTTTGAAGACTAAAGCATGTCATAGTTAAAAGAGGGTTAAAGGAGGAAGGAATGATGACATGTTCATGCTATAGACTATACAACAACAACTTAAAAGCATGAATATGATGTTTGATGACATTAGAGATTGATTAAAGATGTAAGGTAAAGGCATAGCCAATTTCTAAAAATGATAGTTATGAAAAAACCCTAATGCACATTGGCTAAAAATGCGAGTGCTTTAAGATGATTTTGATGATGATAAAGAGAGAGATGAATTGAGTAATGATTATTGAGCACCAAGAAATAATGTGGATAAAGTTGCAAATCAAGGTGATTAATAAAACAGAGGTTATAGAGGGTAGCTTAAGAGAGATAGGGATGGCAAAAGGCTTGGGCCTAAAGTCAACAAGCCAGGCCCTAGTTGACCGAGCCTCAAGTCGAGCCTCCTACCTAATTTTCTCGATCCTGGCAGATAAGTAAAAGCAAAAAGATGTCGTTTTGCCTTTTTTTAAATAATCATTCAGGCAACAGGTTGAATCAACTTTCCATCCTTAAATGGAGATGGAAAATTTTAGAACATCAAAATGAAGATTCCTTCATTTTAAGGGAAGAATGACCTTAAGGCATTCTTAGAGTGGAGAAAAAGATGGACCTACTTTTTTACTACCACTATTACACTAAAGAAAAGAAGTTAAAACACGTTGTTATTAATTTTACTAACTATGTTATTATTTGGTGGAATCAACTTATGGTAAATACGTGAAAGAATTGTGAGAGGCTTATTGATAAATAGGATTATATAATTCAAATATGAGGAGGCACTTTATGCTTAATTACTACTATAGGGATTTATTCAAGAAACTGTGACGCCTTACTCAAGGATCAAAGAGTACCAAGGAGTACCACAAAAAAGATAGAGTTTGTTATAATTCAAGCTATTGTAAAGGAGGATTGAGAAGCCACTATGTTTATAAATAGTTTGATATTAGTAGTAAAATTGTAAGATTATATGGAATTATAAGATATGGTTCTTATAAGCATAGAGGTGATAAGGCAATTAAAAAGAAAGGTGATGAGGTGATTAAGACCATAGGAGAGAGTGATGAGAATCACATACTACCATTAAACATTAGGATAAAGATAGTTTTGAATATTCAATGGATAAAAAGGTGCTTATCATTAGACACGCTCTAAATTCTCAAGTCAAAAAAATGAAGTTAAGAGTAATGAGAGAATACTTTTTATATAAGTTGCCATATCAATATTAAGGTATGTAAAATAGTTTTCGATGAAGCTAGTTGTAAAAATGTAAATAGAACTTCCGTGGTTGAGAATTTGATCTTTCTTACCATGAAATAATCTCGGCCATACAAGCTTCAATGTCTAAATGAATAAGGTAAGATGAGGGCTTAAGTGTTATTTTTGTTCTCAATTGGATTATAGTATGATGAGGTGCTACGTGATGCGATACTTATGCATATTGGTTTATAAATATGATGAGGTGCTATGTGATGTGATCGAAGACCATAAAAAGTGGGTTTATAAATAATTAGTTTTTGCAATAAATAATACCTTTCATTTTTATTTATGCCTTATAAGCCACACTAAAGATCAATTAAACTAGTGCATCTATCATTCATATAATATAGTCTAATGAATACAAATATTATTCTCATAAGGAATATAAGTAATGAAAATAACTATCTTTCTATTATATAATCTACCAAATTGAATGATTAGCTTAAAAAAAAAGAATTAACTAAACTAAAATAATTAACCTAAAATAACAAACCAAAGTAACAAATGACAATGAAGTAATCATTTAATTAAAAAACCTAGATATAGAATCCCCTTAAAATCTTTTTAACCTTAAATTTATCTTGATTCAATTTTTAAGTATTATTTCTTATACCAATATAAATTTCAAAATTATTACCATATTATTTCTTAAGACATACATCTCATATCCTTAATTTGATTTATTGAAATCTCTTTTTATTCAAAACCCTTAAGAATACCTAAACTTCTTGTATAAATTTCGTTATTAGATTTGTTATAAACCAAAAGATTTATATTATCTCATGTACATGATTCTATATAACTCTTATTATTCATGTCACGATTTTTATTCATATATATGATTTCTTAATCTCCGTATATAAAATTTGAAATTGAATCAAAATGTTAGCAAAAGTTAATTCAAACATAACCGTTTTGAGAAAAAAGTAAAACACTAACTTTAAATTTACACGAGCATTTACTTTTTGTGTCAAAAGGTTGTGTTAGCTTTTAAAGAAGCCTCTAAATGCTCTTGTTTACTTTTAAAGTTGGTGTTTTACTTTTTTTATCAATAAGAGCTATGACTTTTCTTAATTACTCAATTAGATCACCTTTTTAAATGACTAATAGCATCACTTAGTTTAAAACTAATTGAATGAATTTATTTCATCTTCACTTATTTATACTTTTTCATTAAAAAACTTGGTGGAGTAATAAAAATCATTAAAAAGAAACTACTTCTAAATTAATTATATATCCAAATTAAGAAAAAATCGTAATGCAAATCAAATATTCATTTTTAAAATTAATGAAATAAATTAGAATTAACTAATGATCGATATTTGTGATTATTTTCTAGACAAAATTTCACAATAATAACCAAGCTTATTATTAAGAAACTATATTCAAAATTGATAAGCATAATAAGGCTGACTTATAATTAATTAATTATAATAGAAATTATAATTAACGAAATTATAATGTAAAAATGAAAATGGAAATTAACGAAATAATAGAATACACACTATTATTGTTTCTGCGTTCCATTCGGATTCCGTGAATGTCAACTTGTTCATCTTTTGAAAGATCGGAAAGGAAGAACATGTAGTTGATCAAGTGTTCGAGGTGGGATCTTTTTCTTTCTTTTCAAGAAACTTCATTGCAGATGTGTTTGATTTGTTGTAATAACATCAAGGTTTATAAGGATCGATGTACATATATTCGATGAAACATGAGAAAGGTAATACGGGAACTGGGTGGAGGGAATGGAATTGAGAAGAATCTGTTGTGAAACGGTTTTCGTGATTGACCTTTTCGCATCGGCTAAAGGAAGTGGCGCGGAAGATAATAGATGGAGACTAGAAGTATGTTCAAGCAATTACATTTCTCATGTAGATAAAGAAGTGGTATGTGCATTATCTCTTTCCTTGAGTTGTACAATCCTCAATGATCGACCATAGATAGTGATTCTATGACCTTTGAAATTTAAAACATTTTCAGGATTGTTGTCACTCGGATGTTACCTGGGCTTTTGGGTCCTTAGAAAATTTTGTGAAAAATGTAGGAAGTAGTTTCGTTTTTAGGTCGTGTGTCTTTTTTACGAGTAAGTCTTCTGCTTTTTCACCATGTCTTTCTTGTGTCTATCATATAGTAGACAATAACAACTTTTGAGTTCTATTTCCTTCAGATAAATGATAGCAATTACATGATAAGGAATAGCCTGGACACCTTATCGTGTACCCTCACAATATTCAGTTAAATTGGTATTTGGATTTGTGAGTTTGAGTCATATAAAGGGTTTAGGGATTTTCTGTTGGGATTCTTAACATTGAAGATGCATATTAAAGCTTCAACTTGGTGATGAACTCTACAGGCAAAAAACATAAGGATACTTTGTAGAAAGGAAATGATAGAAACGAAAACTTATTTTGAAGCTCTTGACTTGTCCATGCAAAAGAAAGCAACTGAACACTTGAAGTCTAGATTAATGAATAGAAGAAGCATACACAAAGCTAGTTTTATGGCTTCCCTAATGAAAGAAGAACTATTGGAGTGTTGAAAACATCTCAGTTTTCTTGCTGAAAGGGCTACTGTTATGCGTTCGCAATTGGAGGGTTTTGATTTGTTTTCCAGTCTAACAATTTCTCCCAAAAGATATCTTGCTAGTAATTCTAGCCCACATGGAACTTGGACAGAAGTTAAATCACCAAAGGTTCTTAAGTGATTCAACTCCTCTACCTCCAAAAGCTTGTAAACGTTCTTTTTCCAATTCAAGTTCCTCTGCAAAACATTCATCATAATTTAAATAAGAGAACTCTCATTGATGTTATTGTAACTGCAGTGGCAACCTTTTGCTTCGTCTCATCAGTCTTCTATTGTTGCTTCCTTCTTAGGGAAGGTAGTGATGAAGACAACCTAGGAAATGAAAGAAGGGATCATAGTCCTCTTATCAACTTAACTGACTTATTTGTTGTTAATTGGTTCCAAGATTTGGTTTGCATCAATTTGCTTTAAGTGCTAAGGTGATTTTAACTTTTCATGCAACTTCGAACCACTTAGGTTCTTCACAGAATTCTATCAGTTTATAAAATTCTAGTATCAAACAGCAAAATCTTGATGGCAGGAAGATTACTTCTTTAAGCGGTAATATATATCAGCAAAGGGTGGAAATAATGAGTGTTCATTAACAGAGGCAGCAGCAGCAGCAGGTGGTATAGGTGAAGTACTTCTAAAACCTCCTCCTGGCAGACAAGCTCCTCCACCTCCTCCTCCACCACCACCACCATCACCTCCATCGTGTCCCCGTCCTCATATCCATCTCCACTCCGAAAAGATATTCGAGCTCCTCCTGCTCCTCCACTAAAAGGAAACATAAGGCCTTCACCTCTTGGTCAAAATCAACAAAGACATAGCAGCTCTGGTGAAAGTTTTGATCTTGACATTGGACCTCAGAATCAGAAGACCAAATTAAAGCCATTCTTTTGGGATAATGGCAAATCTAGATCATTCAATGGTCTGGCATGAGATCAATGCAGGATCATACCGGTAAAACATCAAATCTAAATGAAAATCAGTTTTAACAGGACTAATACTTTCAAGTCTCAAATTGTTCATCGACAATTAAAACTTTTCAGGTTCAATGAGGAGATGGAGTCATTATTTGGATATGATGCAGCAGATAACAACAAAAATAAGCGCAAAAGAGATCCATCTGAACCTTCAAATCAATACATTCTTATCATTGATACTAGGAAAGCACAAAATTTGTCAATACTTTTACGAGCACTAAATATGATGACAGAAGAAGTAGTGGACTCCTTGAAGGAAGGTGAGTATGCCTCATTAGTTTCACTCTGTGAATATATTGCAGTTATTCATTTTAGAGCATGCGTCATGGACATATTGTCAAATATTTTAAAACAAAATCTTTTGCTGACTTAATAGCTTTTTCAAGACAACTTCTTTGTATGTCCACGTTGTAGTTGTGACTCAATTTGGCTTCACCCTAGAATTTTTCCCATCATGGCGATGGTTGATTTGACGGACTGGAGAGAAGTAGGTATATTGCTACATCATCGCAATTTATGATTCAATTCTGGAATTCAAAATTGTTTACTATAAAGGTGGCATTCTTCTATGTAAAGGAATTAAGAACTAGTTCTCGTGGACTTGTGAAAGTCCGAATAAGCAATTATTTTGGTGTTACTAGTCTTTTTCTTCTTGTTTTAACTGTTAAGCTTTTCCTGGAAATTAGCATAAACTTGGTGTTATTCTGCTAATGTTATGTTCCCAAATTTATTTAAGGTTTAGAAAAAGTAGGAAATAGAATTTCTGGATATTAAATTGATTATTTATAGTTTGATCTCTCTTTATAAGTTGATCAATAGTAAGGTTTATATGCTTTCTTATACAGAACTGCACGATGATTCTTATAAAAACTTGATTTCTGGGCCATAAGGTGCCAACTTCAAATTAGTTGTAATGAATCTAAACTTTAAATCAGGAAATAAACTTCCAGTTGAGCTCCGACAAACTTTGCTCAAGATGGCACTAGCACCAGACGAGGAATTGTAGCTTAGTTGTTCGTAGGTGATGTTTTCCAATTAGGTCCTGCAGAACATTTCCTGCAAGTCCTGGTTGAAATTGCGTTTGCCTTTAAGCGTATAGAATCACTCATATTCGTGATTTCTCTTCAGAAGGAAGTTTCTACTCTTAAAAGAGTCTTTTGCCACACTAGAGACTAAGTCAACTTTAGTATATTTTTCATGCATTGCATTATACATGTCATGTAATATGGTAGTAGTGATTCACTTGTATTAATCGTGTTAACTGTCAACTAGTCAAGAATTAGTTCATTTCTTCCACCCTAGGTCTAGTGTCAATCTCATAGGCTTGTTCCTCCCTCAGTTTATATAACAACCCTTCATTTTGAATGACCAGGTTGTTTCTGAAGTTATTAGAGGCAGTTCTCAAAATTGGTAACCGAATGAATGATGGTATATTCCGTGGTGATGTATAGGCATATAAGCTGGATACTCTTTTAAAACTTTCTGATGTCAAGGGAACTGATGGAAAGACTACCTTCTTGCACTTTGTCGTTCTTAAGATCATCCGGTCTGAAGGTAGGCGTGCAGCCCAAACAACAAGAGCAAGTGGCAGTATACCAAGTGTGGTATCAGATGATAGCACTGAGGATTCTAGCCAAACATCTGCAAAAGACTACTGCAACCTTGATCTTCAGGTGATTTAAGGTTTAAGCCATGAGCTTGAAGATGTGAAGAAAGTAGCAGTCTTGGATGCTGACATCCTAACATCCTCAGCATGCAAACTCGTGCAATCATTGACAATAACCGAAGCCTTCATAGGATCCGATATGAAGAATTTGGAACAGAAAGGTGAATTTTACCATTCGCTATGCAGTTTTCTCATTCGTGCAGAATCTGATGTGTCATGGTTATCGGAGGAAGAAAACAGGATAATAGCTTTGGTGAAAGGCACAACAGATTACTTTCATGGGCATACAGGAAGAGATGAAGATTTGCGTTTATTCACAATCATTTTTTATTTCTTGATAAGTTTAGATAAGGTATGTGAGGAGGTCAGGGAGTATAGAGCAATGAAGTCGAAGCAAAAATTTATAGAAGAGACTCCAACAAGTTCAACAGCTTCTACAGGGAGCAGTCAATCTGATGCCCATCAGCAAAATTTGCAGACACTACAGGAAAAATGATTGATTATACAAGTTCAGAAGAGGAGAGTCCATCTCCATAGCTACTTTTCATAAATAGATAAGCAGAACTCCAAAGGAGAGCACAAGCTATTAGCTGTCAAATATTGTTTGAGAGGTGAACAATTGTCGCATATTAGGTGGCATAAATTACCGAATTCGATTTTCATTTCCTTATTATCACCTTTTTCATCTGTGTGACAGTCGGAGATGGAATCTATGGGGCATCAACACAAAATTATTTGTCGTCGAAGAGTACCACAAACATCGTCATGTACAGAGCCGTAAATGCATGACTTCAGTTTTATTGAGCCTCGTCTAACTCGAAAGTGTAAATTGATCAAACTGACATGGCGAAGGTATGGTTTTGACACTGCAAATAAGATCCTTACAAGAGGTGATGAAGTTGTGTAATCTGACAAAAATTGTTTTGAACAGAGCTGTAAATCCTTCTAATGCATCTGTTATCTTTTCATTATCGCATCTGTTAGTCTAACCAGGCGAAACAACAGAGGAATTTGGCATTTTATTATTACTTTAACACCTGTACCCTCAAAAAGGAAAAACAAAAAAAAACATAGATTGTTCACACCTTAATGCTCCGGTGATTCCGTAGTAGTGGGTTTTAACAACTAATAAAGGTACAGCCAGTCAAGGACTAGGAGATGGTAATATCAAATTCACATCTCATAGAGGCAGATGCTACCTCAACCAAACACCCCGTAAAGGAAAGATAGAAATTGGAGTATTACTACGCTAAAGCCCTAGAAGACTCCTCCCATCCTCTTTATAAATTAAGGACCCGGTAATTGTATCTTTAGTCTCTTTCTTCTCCGACACTCAAAACGCAAAACCCTCAAATGGCTCGGAAGCGTCCTCTCAGATACCCCCTACCTCCAACACCACAGTCGCCGTCACCATCGCCGCCTTCTATTCAAAAAGAAGAATCAAAGAAAGGAAATGACATCTCGGAGGATGAAGATAATGAAGAACAAATGAGCACCAACAAGGAGGAAGATGACAAAGAAGAAGAAGTACAAAAGGTGGAGAAGAAACCTCGTGTAGGAGAGTGCAAGGAAACTGCGCCAACTCCTTCAAAATCGGACTCTGGTTCAGATTCTGACAACCATTTCACTATAAAGCCCATTGTATCCAAACTAGCAATATCAAAACCCACCGAAAAAACGACGGAAAAGGCTGTCACCGGCGGTAGTGGTGTTGAACTCGTTATGGGTTTGGCATGCGAGGGGTGGGAAATGGGCGTGAAGAAGCCAAAACGAACATCCAATAGCAGATTGAAGGCTGCGGTGAAAACCAATGATTTGAAGACTGCGGTGAAAACCGATAATTTAATGACTGAGGTGACAATTGAAGAGAAAGTAAATGAAGTGGAGGGGTCGTTGGAGAAGTATACAACTTTGGTTGGGTGGTTGGAGATGAAAAATGTGCCAGAGGGAGTGAAATGGGTTATGAGGAAAAGATTGAGAGAGATTGAGAAGAGTAAGGTGAGGGGCTTGGAGGAAAGGTGGAGGAGTTTGAGAAAAGCCGAGTTGGAGTTGTTCGTGCAGACGATGGATTTTGTTAGTGAACAGCTTAAGTTGGGGCTTGAAGCTGCGTCCAATTCTGCGAAGTTTTAGGGGTGGGGGATCTTGTGTTTTGGGCATTTTTGTGTTAACAGATGCAATTGATGATACTAAAATTTTGATCACGCTGCAAATTTCATGTATCTATCTGTGGATTACCCCTTTGTTTATTGTACTGGAATCATATTTTTGATCTTTGTTGCTCCGCTTTTCCTATTTTCTCAAATACTCTGGGCCCACCTTTGGCAATTCAATATCTATTTACAACGTAATCTTTAAAGCATCCATAGGATTTCCAGGCCAGCCAAGAAAAGCCAAGAAAAATCACGTAACAATTGATAGAAAATTGTTGTATGCTTTCAATATTGAATTCCTTGAAACTAAATCCTCAGAGAGCTCTTACATAGAGTTAAAAAAGAGCTAGCAATTTCTTTTTCATATTATATTAGTAGCTTATTCCAAACATTATGCACTTTTCTCTCATTCTTTCTCTGGTAAGTTCACCATTCTCATTGGCTTATACATGCATCTGGAAGGCTTGAAAATCATGTTATGACACATATTAATAGGAGATTTGTCGTTAAATACTAATTCACGATACACTATGGAGGAAGTATTGGACAGATATGACGCGAAAAAAGAGAAATCGCTCAACGATACCAAGACATGCTACGACCCACTCGCTTCTTCGTCTAGCCTGACTCACAGGGTGTATTGTTGAGACACATGTTCAAGGAGAACGCAAGGAAGGAGTTTGAAGAGGTGTGCTTCGAGAAGGATCTGGAAGTTGTAACACAGTCGCTAATCGGTGGCCGAGAAGCGATGCAATCGGTGATTGATAAGTTTGTCCAGAAACAGAGGCAGTAGGTTGGGAAGGAGCAGAGCTCCAGTGGTGATGGTGATCGTCGGTGAAGATTCACCACAATCATTACAGGTGGGTCTTCCTCTTTTAGATGATCTTTAGATTTTTGTAAAATCAAGGTTTTAAGATCGAAGACCTATTCTCCATTTTTTTTTTAATCAAGTCAGTGCTGGGTAACAGGATTGGAATTTTGGATGATGACATGTTGGGGAATCTGGGACTTTTGGGTGAGATTGTGGTTGGAGATGTGACAGAGGATGGTGGCGGTATGGTGTTTGTATTCTAGTATTTTTATGCGTTTCATAGATGCGACCTGTTCTTTGTAAAGGTTTTTAATTCTTTTGTTTTTTCTTTTTGTAGTTCATCATTAAATGGTGATGACTGTAGTGATTCACTGAAGGTCTTAACACTTGTAAATACTTGGATTATTTCCGTTTACAATATCAATTACTTCCATGACTGTTGTTAAATGAATGTAAACTACAGTTTCATTTACATGGGAAAAAGCTTAGTCCTACTGCTGATTATTTGTTGTTGGAAAACATTTTCTAGTGATATGAACCTCCACTTTTGGCTTCCTACACACACTAACAACAACGGATTTCTTTTACAGATGACTATTGTTGATGCTTGTGCTGGCGGAAGAAGTATTAATCCACCTAAAAAACAAGTCACAACTGTCTCCTTTGTTATCCTCTTTACTCATTGAACACATTGCACATATCACAAATGACACTGTTTTTATTCCTGAGGCAAGTTCATATAATTATTTCTGCTTCTTTTCGCTTATTTCTTTCCTGATCAATTTTTGAAGAGTTTGAAGTAATTAAGAGCATTAGATCATGATAGACTAGTAATACTCTTTGGCAGGGTGGGGGAGAACCCGAGATCTTCAGATCACTAAAGAAAAAGCTATTCTAGTATGGGCAGTTAAGGTTTTTCCATGCTGTTTTAAGTTGCTAACTTCTTTAGGCTGCAATGCTTAAACTGTTGATATTCACTTTTCATTGTTTATAGCTGGGAATGAATTTTGACACTATACACTCTCAAACTACCATTATCCTTGTATTCCTATTCAACTCGGAAAAAAAGAGAGGCGGTGCTGTAGTGAAATGGGTAATGTGACTATACTCACAAAATACAATTGTGATCTAATAGCAAACTATATCATATTATGATTAGGCATAATCATTCTTGCAATTAAAATATATAGAATCTGATATATAAGTTTATTATATTTGGGATTTGCCTAAATAATCATATGAAATTGATATAGGTGTGACCGGTATATAAGGCATTGCTTTTTCATATTTCCAATCACGATGTGTGCTTGACTCAGAGATTTATCTTGCAGCCTAACTCTCAAGAGCATTTACATTGGAAAGAGGCTGCTGAAATTATCCTAGCCTTGTGTGAAAAATACATTGATACAAATGATAACATAAAACTTATGGACGAATAAAAGGTTAGAATGTTTACCATATATGATGGGAACTGTCAGAGGTTTCCTTTTATTGAAATTGGCCTTTGGTTGTAGTTGTCCTTTTCTAAGAAATCTATACAAGATATGGCTTCTGTAAGTTTACGATACGTACCTATTGCATATAGGTCTTATGAATGCACAAAAATCTAGTTAGTGATTGTTTTGATTGATCGATGTCCACTGTTCAATTTTGCAAATGGGTTTTATGATGTTATTCAAGTTGGCAATTTTGCAAATGGGTTTTATGATGTTATTCAAGTTGGCAAGGTTCCTTTGTTGTTAGTTCCACAAACCCTACTCCAATCACTCTGAATTCAAGACGAGGGCACTGTTTCCTCTGTAATTTCAACTGCGGTTACACTATTGGTCAAAACCTGTTAACGTCCTAGCATCTGCCCCAACACCTCCTTCATCATCATTATCGCCTACCCCATCTAGATCATCAACGACTTACATAGTTGAACCATCCCTACACTCTTAGCTGCTTTTTGCTAATATTTTTGTTGCCCTTACACTCTAGCTGCTTTTTGCTAATATTATTGTTTTAGTAATAGCAGTTTCATTTTGATTATTAAAGTATAGAAAAGTAATATTGTTAGTTTTCTTGCTATTTTAATAGTGATATTTGTTCCACATCGGCCATTAATGGGTGTGTTTATTTTATCTTCTTTTTCCCTGTTTATTTCTTTTATGAAAATGGAGAAATATGTATTGATTCATCCTCTCTAGAACTCTTTAAAATAAGCCAAAATTTGACATCATGGCAAAAATGTTAAGAGTTGTTAAGTTGGGAAGCCCTCAGAGTAATAAATTCTATTTGTCTTTACTTAACTGAACATTTTAACTTACCAACCCAAAATTTGCACTTGCATAAAAACATGGAGGCACGCAACAAATACGTACGACGCCGATTTTGACATGTAACATGACTTAATAGGTGATAACATTAGATTATCTGACATAAATCTTTGCAATAATTGAGTGGAAATATCCAGTAGTTGAGAATTATTGATTAGAAAAATCCAATATAAAAAGATTTGATCACATCACAGGCTGATATAAATTTTCCCATATCAATTTGGTGGTTCATTTATAACCTCACGTCCTTAAAACTTGAGTAAGCTCGGGAAAATAGCACATTCACTATTAACATTAAATTATTTGACACAATTTATGCTACTATAAAGATAACTACATGAACAAACAAATAGCAGAATGCACGACACATCAAGTCCCCTTTTTTGGTTCCAAGCAATTAAATCATATTGTCAAGGAAGAAAATGAAAAAAAACCACTTTGACAAAAGTTAATATTATAGTCCACCCGCTAAACTATATTATTTACCTGTGTTTTAAATTATTTCGCAAAGCAAAAGATTTACAACTTATATTTATGTCCCTTGATATTAATTCATTTCTTCGGAATGGGCAAGAAATAAACATGCAATCGACTCAATGAGAAAAATGAAGCTGTGCTGGAGCTTCTAAGAAAACCAATTCCTCTTTCGTTTAAGCAGGTAGGGGTCTTGTGTATCTTCACTGTTAATTTGCTTTCATAGGTCAAGATTAAAGTTTTCTATATTTCTGCCTCATTTCTCCATCGTAATTATGAATACTTCCTTTTTCAATTCGAATGTTTGACGTCAAGTTTTTTATTTGTAGTCTAAATGTTCAATTTCAGATAAAGGCCTGTCATGTTTCTGTTGTCTCTATCTTCAAGATTATATTATTAATGGAAGGAACATATTGCCATTAACGTTATGTTCTACCTAATCACGGGAGATATTCTACAACGACGCCTATATTGGACAATTTTTGAGAGCTAAAGGTGATAACGTGAAGAACATTGCAAAGAGTTTAAGGGCTTGCCTTTCTTCGAGAGATAACATAATGATTGGTATTGTAACAACAACCTCCATTATCATATGATTATTACCACCAGATTTTGTACATAAGTTTTTTCTTACCCTTTTTCTGCTACTTCTTAGTCTTTTGTTTTTCATAATCATTCATTTTCTTTTTTGTCCATTAGCCAAAATAAAGAACAAACGTTAGCTCAGAATCTATTAATCACTCTATTTTTTGTTTTCTAATTCTTGTTTTTGCAATGCAGAAAACTTTATGGCAGATGAATTTTCTACTGAGCTCGCATAAGGAATCGGCTATGTAGCTAATCACAATGAAGAATCAAGACCTGTTTTCTTGATTTCTTGAAAACCTTCTAATTGGATTTAAATTAATAACTGGGTTTGGGTGTAGCACTAGCATTTGTTTTCTTGTAGTTTGTTTATCTTACCTTCTTAGGCTTCTTTAGGCTTGCTTCAGCTTTATGAATCTTCTCCTACTAACCCTGAGAATTGTGGCATAATACTACCCTTGCAGGCTTTACAAGGCTTTTGTAATCAACCCACCATCTTCATTCTCTTATCTATGGAAGGTAAGATTCAAATTTATCTTGCTAATTCTTATGTCTTTTAATGTCCTGTCTCGTTCTCTACCATAAATAACTCAAACTCTTTCACTTGTAGGACCTACAAGAGGCTATTACTGTTGACCTACTCTAGTTCCTTTCTTTACCATTTTTTTGTTAATTTTCTATACCAAGGTGGTCTACTAACTCATAGGTCAAATACTGCTTGCTTAATAATTGTGGAATGTGAATTATTGCAAGGTATCCAACCATTTGTTGAGCTATCGGCGGTCACAATGGTGGTATCTTCACTGGACTTTGAAGAATCATTAGAATTCTTTGATTTTTGCAGTAACTCACGAGTCTCTTCACTACAATTTAAGCCTCTGTCGATCAAACCAACAATCAAGGAAGGATGGCTTATGCTCATCTTCATGGGTTTTAAATTGGAATTCATTTCAAATTTTATTTAATCCAAAATTAATCTGTTAAATTCGAGTTTACGTACATACTGTTTATTAATTACGTAGACATAAAAGAATCTTGTTGGAACATATATAGTACTTAAAACCATAGAGACTTGCTTGTTTTGACCAAAAGAAAAATAGCTTCTTTATAAGGATGAGCTAGCCGTCCTTTTCTTTAAATATTCTGCGCAGGAGGATCTTCGACCTTATTTTACAAATCTTCTTATGTGAATTAAATCTGCTGAACATGATCGTAATCTAATAAGGGAGAATTTTAGCAACATCATAGTAATGACTTTGTAGATAAAAAGAATATTTGATTCGCTTTTTAACATAAAATGCTGTTAATTTTTATTAGAAAAGAAACGTTTACTTACTTGCAATGGTTAACATAAAATGCTATTAAAATTCTTATAGCTTTTAAATATAATAAAAAAATAGTTAGTTAATTAAAATATTATTTATTGATTGACTAATTAAAATATAATAAATTGATTGATTGGTAAAACTATAATTAAGACATATATAAAATATAAATAATTAAAATATAATTAATTAATTAAAATTTTGGCAATAGTTCACACATTTGTTGTAAGTTTTATAGATAGTGCACTTGGGAAGAACAAATGTAACTGGACCGTTTAAGAAATTCAAGATAAAAAATAGATCCAGTC